>PVJS01021966.1:17322-31096 GCA_004027185.1 Glis glis
AAATAAAGTATAAAAAATAGGGCCGGGGGTGTAGCGTGGAGGTAGAACGCCCCTGGGTTCAATCCCCGGTACCGCAATAAATAAATAAATAAATAAATAAATAAATAAATAAATATGGTCATGACTTTACAAAAGCTCCACCCTCATGACCACATCACTCCCCAAATCCCACCTCCTACTATCATTACATTAGGGTTAGAATTTCAACACAGGAGTTGGGGGAACATACATATTCAGGACATAGCATCTCATAAATGCTTGCATTTTCTCATGTTTCTTACTTTTCTCCTCTCTTGCTCTCTTTTTATTAAACTTGACACACCTTAAGAGGATGGTCACCAGGGTCCAGCATCGGATGCTAAAAGAAAGGAAAAGAGTGTTTTTTCTCTCTGTTCTCACTTGCCACTCAATACAATACTTCCGGCACATGGGTTCCCCATGCACCAATCAATTCCACACTGCGCACTACCTGGGTGGCCTATAATTCAATTCAATTCTGACACCATCTATCTGGAGATGGATAGTGTCAGATCTCACAGGCTGAGAGCTCTGTCCCACAAGACTGCCCCCTCTCTTCAGTCGTTAACAGGAAGCACAAGTTGTGATTTTGCTTCTGACCAACTGGCTATAAACTGGGGTTTACATAATCCCCCCTCGAGTTCAACCAATTTGCTAGAGCAGCTCACAGAACCCAGGGAAATGCCCGACTTATGTTTATCTATTATAAAGGATTCTACAAAGGTTACAGATGAATTGCTGTGGAGGAGATGCATAGAGCAAGGCACGTGGGAAGGGGCCCAGTGCTTCCACGTATTCAGTTGTCCACAAATTATCTAAACCCTGTCCTTCTGGGTCCTTTTTTTTTAGTACTGGGGATTGAACCCAGGATGTTGTACCTCTGGCCTACACCCCCAGCACTATTTATTTATTTATTTATTTATTTATTTATTTATTTATTTAATGTTAAGACAGGGTCTTGATAAGTTGCTAAGGCCAGTCTCAAACCTGTGATCCACCTGGCTCAGCCTCCCAAGTACCTGGATTGCAGGCGTGTGTCACCCGCTCTTCTGGGTCTTTGTGGAGGATTCATCACTAGGATGAGTGATTACATTATTGGCCACTGGTGATCAGCTCAGTTCAGTCCCTCTCCTCTTCCCAGAGGCTGGAGTTGGGGTGGGGCTGAAAGTCTGAGCCATCTACTCCTGCCTTGGCCTCCCCTGTGACAGCCTCCACCCCGCACCTACCTAGTGGTTCCTGGGCACCTGTTATCTCATTAGCATAGAAAAGACACTCTTAGCATTCTGGAAATTCCCAGGTTTAGGAGCTGTGTGTTCGGAAATAGGGTTGAAGACCAAATATAAATTTTACAATATCACAGGTGCCCTTCCAGTCCCAAGGCTCCAGCCGGGGAACCCGTATGTACAACAGTGAGGATCTGGCTCCTGATGAAGAGGTCAAGGAGTTCACAGGCTACTGGGAAAATGTCCACTTGCCTTTCAAGGGCCCCTGGCTCCCCCAGGGAACTCAGCCTCTCTTGTCTAAAGGTGTCCTGGGTGAATACATGCTGGACCACACAGGATAGAGCACTGGGCCAGGAGTCATAAGCCCCGGGTTTTGTTATCACTTTTTCACTGATAAACTGGATCACTCTGGGGGGGTCCCACAACATCCCTGTCACCACTTCTGTGTCTATACACTAGGTGCCTGAGTTATACATCCACCAGTGTACTGCAAATTTGAAAACCAACTGCATCACTTGCTATATACATAATTTTAAGCTAATTATCTATTTGACCTCCCAAAGTTCCAATTTTTGGAGGGATTGAACCCAGGGGTATTCTACCTCTGAGCTATACCCTCAGCATTATTATTACTATTATTAC
Organism: Glis glis; assembly: GCA_004027185.1. Taxonomy (NCBI): domain Eukaryota; kingdom Metazoa; phylum Chordata; class Mammalia; order Rodentia; family Gliridae; genus Glis; species Glis glis. Next base: position 19,206 of record PVJS01021966.1, read on the forward strand.
TATTATTATTATTATTATTATTATTTGTTTTTGAAAACAGGGTCTTGCTAGGGTGCTGAGAGTCTTGCTACATTGCTGAGGCTGTCCTCCAACCTGCGATCCTCCTGTCTCAGCCTCCCAAGTACTGGAATTCCAGGTGTGCACCACTATGCCCAGCTCCAATGTTTCTCATGTGTGCAATGGACATGATCCTAATCCTGACTTATAAAGGCTTAGAGATAACACCTCGCACAGCACCAACCATGCTCTAGACACTTAAATAGCAGAAATTCTTATCACTTCTGGGTTCATGAGTCTGAGCCTCGGGATAAAATTGTGATACAGGTCAATAGTATCACTTTTCAAACTCAAGGATGGCAAAATGCCTTGCCTAGGGACACTGGTGGAGAAATCAGGAGTGAATTCGGTGCAGGGCCAGTGCTGGAAGACCCCGCCCCTGCACTGCCATCCAGACCAACTTCCTGGTAAAGCGGGTTTGAAAAGGGCATGCGGGGCAGAGCCATCCTTAGTAATGACTGAGGGCCTGAAGTGGAAACAGGGAGCGTTGGCTGATTGATTTATGCCTGTCATTTATTGCAAAGTGAGGCGTTAGAATTGGCAATGCACCCAGGGTCACTACCAGTGAAATCCTTCCAACCTCCAACCACCGCTCACTGGAGTTCCCAGGCACCAGCTTCCTCCGGGAGATGTCCAGCATCTTGGGAGTGAACCGTCCCTGTGCTTGCCTGTTCTGGAGCCCAGGTGCCTCTGACATGATGCAGAGCAGCTTTTCCTTCCTACTCCTTCCCCTTAGAAATCCACGTTGCAACCAGAAGCATTCGCATACTGGACTCAGAGTCTACATCAAGCCCCTATGGGATAAAGAAAGTCGTCAGAAACTCACAAGTCGGAGCTTTGGGAGGCCCCTAGTCCTAACCTCACGCACACTCCAACGTAACCACACACAGGCAAACACCCCCTTGAAGTGATCCCAGCACCATCCAAGCGGCCTACATTCATGCGTGAACATTTTTTACTGTTTTTTACATTGAGGCTCAGTTCTGATGTCCAGCTGGCAGGGTGGGGGGAGGTTCAGTTCATTTATTTTCTTTTCTGTCCTCCTAAGGGCGAGCAAGAAAGTTGGTCCCATGGGAGAGGTGGACAGCTTTTAAATCTCTACTATAAAATCTACCTCCACGCTACACCCCTGGCCCTATTTTTTATACTTTATTTTGAAACCGGGTCTCACAAAGTTGCGGGGAGCCTCACTAAGGAGAGAGAGAGAGAGAGAGAGAGAGAGAGAGCTGAGGCTGGCTGCAAACCCGGATCCTCTGGTCTCCGCCTCCCAAAGTACTGGGATTACAAGCGTGCGCCACCACGCCCGTCTAAATCTCTGATATTTTTAAAGGCTACTTTAAAAAATATCTCCATTGTGAACACAGTTGTACCTACACAAACCCACTCACCTGGCCAGGTGCTTTTCCGTTGAACTTGGGAAGAGACACTTAGGCTCCTCTGCATCCTGCAGGGCCTCCCTGCCCCGTTACACTGGGGTCATGTGACTGGTGCTGCCCAGTGAAATGTGAGCATCCATGGAGCGGTTCAGTTTCCAAGCTGAGCTAGGTAAAAACAGGTGTGACTCCTCCATCTCTTTCTTTCCCTGCCCTGGAGGCCTCCATCTCTCTCATCCTCTGCAGGTGGCATAGCTGTGAGAAAGAGGAGGGCCATGTGATTCACATAAGACTTTGTAAGTGAGATATAAACTTAGGACTTGAAATTTCGTCTATTGCAGCAGCTAGCATTAGTACCCAGACTAACATAGGATCCATTTTCAGGCATTTCACATTCTTGGAAGTAGATATGAGATAGAAGTTTAGGGATACGAAGAGAACACTGAGTCTCAAAAGGAAAAATATCCCTGTTAAAATATAGAACAAACGACTCATAAACAATTTGTGAACTTAATGGACAGAAAAAGGCCAGAATGTAAGCATGTATTAAGCAGTTCATAAATTCCTTTGCAACTTTCCTGTTCCCTGTAAGTTTCCTGGAATATAGTTGTTACGGTTTGGATATAGAATGTCCCCTTGAAAGAGCTCATGTATTGCTGTTCAGACTTGATATAATTAATCATGATGGTTGTAATCTCATCAGTAGATAAATCTGTTGGAATGGATTTACTGGGTGGTAACCTAGGCAGGTGGGGTGTGGCTGGAGGAGGTGGGTCCCTGGGGGTGTGGCCTTGGGGACTGTGCTTGTGCCTTTGAATCCTCTGGCTAGCTCTCACATCCGGCCTCCGTGATGTGAGAACAGAGCACTTGCTCTCTCTCTCTCTCTCTCTCTCTCTCTCTTTCTCTCTCTCTCTCTCGGCTTTCTGCCACCACACCCTGAGCTCTGCGGATGTAAGCTGGTCTGACATGGACTGAACCCCTGACATCTCCAACTGTGAGCCAATAAATCTTCCTTCCTCTACATTGTGGTGGTCAGGTGTTTTGGATGACCTCAATGAGACTGCTGACTGAAACAATAGCAAAATAGGAACCAGACCTCAGTACAAGCAGACCATCAACCTCTGGAGGCTAGGAGCTAACACTTGATTGGATGGCACTCTGGCTCAATCTCCTGATCGACCAACCAACTGCCAGAGACATTGATGTAAGCTGAAATCTACATACCAGACCAGCCCCCCCAAATGGGGAAACATGATCTTGCTCAATGTTTCCCAATCCTAAGGGAAGTCCAGCCCCTTTGGGTCATACATCTTCCACCTAATTACATATCCTAATAAAAACTTGGCCTCGAGCCCTTGTGATGCATCTTGAGATTGCCTGCACCCTGCCCTGAGAGCGTGTGCTTTCCCTTTATAATAAATCTCTTGCTCTGCTACTCATGCCTGATGTGTCCTTAAACTCTTTTCTGTGATGTGGTTGAGAACCTGGAAGGTTGGAGTAGAGGCCTCTGGAGAGACCTCTAATTCCCATATGGTGACAGGTCATTGGTGCAATTTATTATCTCATGTTCATTTCTCAAGCTTGTACAAAGCCCTACTATGTGCAGGCACTCCTCGACCTGGGAGTAGGAAAGTGAGTTAAGCCCTCCTTGCGTACCTGCCCTAGGGATGGTACAGTGTATTAGGACAAGAGAGACATGTAACAAGCTTCCCAGCCAGATCTGTCTACCTGGTGCGGGTGAATCATTATCTCTGAGGAATTGTCTCAAAGCTCTTGTTTTAGCAAATTCCGAGGAGTCATAGGTGCCAACAGGAAATGTAAGTATTAAGGATTCTCTTTTCTTTGGTCAGACTTAATTGGACAGATGTTCCATTAAATACAATTCAATTAGGCTGTTAATTGATCCTTCACTTCCTCATCTAATGAGCAGAGACTGACCCAGGCACATCCCTAGTGGGAGGAAGAGCTCACCTCAGGAAACGCACCGTCAAGCAGAAGTCCAATCAGCGAACAAAGCACGGCAAGTGTTCACTGTCTCAAGTTATGAAATTAAAAAAAATCAAAGCCGGCTGAAGAGGCCATTTTCTACCCACTAGGTTGTAAAAGAAGTTTTTATGCAAAGTATCTGTATTCATTTGCTAGGGCTGCCACAGCAAGGTACCACAAACGGAATGGCTTCAGAGCAGACATTTGTCCCAGGATCTGGAGATCAGAAGTCCAAGCTCAAGGTGTTGGCAGGTTTGGTTTCCTCTGAGGACTGTGGGGAAGAATCTGTTCCAGGCCTCCATCCCCCAGCCGCTGGGGCCTTGCTGGCAGTCTTGGCACACCTTGGCTTGCAGAAGCTGCCTGTGATCTCTGCCTCCGTGAACACATGGTGGCCTCCCTGTTAGCCACCTGTCCCTGAGTCCAAATGTCTTCTTATTATAAGGACAGCAATCGTATTGGATTAGGGCCCGTCTGATGACCTCGCCTTAGTCTTGTCATCTGCAAAAACCCTATCTCCAGATAAGGTCGTATTTGCAGGTCCTGGTGATTAGGACTCCGGCGTGCTTCAGGAAGGTACAGTTCCAGCCACAGTATTACCCAGCTCCCGCAAGGTCGCGTGGTAAAACTGGTCAACTTACACAGTGATGCTTACTTCTGTAAGCATCTGTTGTACAGAGCGTACTTGCATGTATAAGGCCCTGGGTTCGATCCCCAGTTCTCCCCCAAAAGCTGTAAAAATGTTAGGAAAATAACATGCAGCAATATCAAGAGTACTATCCTCTGGCCCATAGATCGCCCTCCTGGGGAGGCATCCTTTTTGTGTGTGTGTGTGTGTGTGGTACCGGGGATTGAACCCAGGGGCATTCTACCTCCGTGCTATACCCCCAGCCCTATTTTTTATACTTTATTTTGAAACCAGGTCTCACGAAGTTGCGGAAGGCCTCACTAAGTAAAGAGAGAAAGAGACAGGGAAAGAGAGAGAGAGAGAGCTGAGGCTGGCCGTGAACCCGGATCCTCCGGTCTCCGCCTCCCAAAGTACTGGGATTACAAGCGTGCTCTACCACGCCCGGCCTGGGGAGGCATCTTAAGCCTGTGGTGTAACCTGGGCAACCTAATTGGACAGGTGTATATAGCAGTAGGCAAGGGTATACAGGAGCAAGCAGAAAGGACTTAATGCTGGAGATCACAAACATTTTTCTGGACCCACATCATTTTAATTATATCTAAATACATGTATATTTTATAGCCACTATTGACTATAGTCTCCCTCCCAAGCCCGGCCCCCAAGTGTACTTTTTCTACTGCTGTTGGGAGAACTTTGATGGGAAAGTTTGGGAAGATCTGTCTTCAGGAAGTAATTCAACAGAAGCCTCCAGGCACAAAGATGATTGTTGCTGCGTTATCGCTATTCCCAAACTAGAAATAAAGAGCCATTTCAGCTAATATTTGCTGAATATTTGCTCCTGTCTGTTGTGCACTGTGCTGGGGGCTGGCGGTGCAGTGGTAAAAACCATTCCCAGTGTCTGTTTGCAGAGACAGTGGTCCCAATTGGTGAGCATTTTAATCAATTCTATTCTTAATATGTTGGCATACCGTGAGGACATTAAGTGGTAATTTAGAAAAATGTAAATACCACTTAAAATTCCTAAGAATTTAAAGTGGCATATTGTACTCTTAACTATCTGAAATATGCATGCTTGCTGACTTTTGTCTATTCTGCTCACATCTGTGTCCTTGGTGTCTAGAATAATGTCTGGTATGTAGTAAGTGCTCAATGAGCATTTGGTGAGTTGAATTAACATAGGGAGGACTAGGAGGTTATATGCAAAATATTTTTTAATAAAAGACATCATTGTGCTTGGGTAATGGAATCATGAATATGTTTTCCTCCAAAAATTTCTTTTATACAGTTATTACTATGGTTTGTTGAAAATAAATTAAGAAATTGAAAAGAGAACCCTAGATGCCTCTCTTATACATAGGCCGAGAGAATAGAAATCTTTAAAAAAAATTAAAAACCTAGGACTGTAGGGTGGCTTCTGGGGCTGAGAAGCTGTCTGAACTTGACTGTTCTCTCTTGGCCACAGTTCTTCTTTCAATCATTCCCGGGCTGAAGGCACCAGATAAAGAAGGAGCTATTGCAACAGTCCAAGTCAGAAGTGATAAGGAGTTACGCAGTGTTTCACTCAGCCTTCCCATCGCTGTGACCAAAACACCTGACAAGCACAACTTAGAGGATAAAAGGTTTATTTGGCCCATGTTTCATGAGTTCAGTCCATAGTCAGCTGGTTCCAAGTCAGAAACCATGGCAACGAGGCATGGCAGGGGCTGCTGCTGTTCATCCTGGCGGCTAGAAGCAGAGAAAGCAAGCAAGAGGAGGGGACGGGGATATCTATCATCCCCAAGGGCACACCCTAGTAAGCCACCTCCCCCGGCCACGCCCACCTCTGAATCTTGCTGCGCTGGGGACATGCTTTCAACACATGAGCTTTTGGGGGACATTCCAGATCCAAGACATAACACAGAGAAAGTGTTGGGGTGGTGAGATGGCTTCCCGCCTAGGCCAACCTAGGCGTCTCCACTCGTCTCCCCTAACACCGTGCAGGCTTCCCGCCTTCTCCCTTCCTACTCCTGCGAGAGAGCAGTGGTGTGTGCTATCCCATGTTCTTTTGACTTCTAGACAAGTTTAGAAAAGCCTGTCTTGGTGAAGGGCTGGGGACAGTCCATCAGCTGAGACAGGAAGATGAAATGCCTGCCTGTCCTGGCAAAATCATGTGTCCACACAGATAAAGTCCCAAGTGGATTCTCAACATCAGTGGCCCTCCCCCGTCAGTCCAGTGGCTCAGGTCAAAGAGCTGGTGGTCCTCCTTGACAGCCCCCTCCCTCCCGCCTGTCATCGTACCCATGACCACTCCCCTGAGTCCCCCAGATTCCATCGAAAAATATATGTCACAGATCCTTCCGCCCTCTCCCTCTGCGCCTGAGTCCACGGCCCCAGAAACTCTTGCCTGGATTTCCACAACACCCCTAACTATTCTCACCACGTCTGCCCTTGGCCTCGGGATCCATTCTCTGCACAGTAGGCAAAAGAAAGTTTCAAAACACAACTCACATTATGTCCCTGTCCTGCAGTCCTCTACAAAGTGGTGTCCATTTTGTTTGGGACAGAAGATAGAATCCTTAGCATGGACTATAAGACTCCCAAGTTCGGCCGCTCCCCCCGCCAGTCTCCCCAGCCCTTCTCCCTGCAGAACCTCCCCTCACTGCCTCCCTGGCTACGCTGGCTTCAGGTGAGTTAGGCTCTTCTGTGCCTCAGGACCTTTGCACATACTTCTCTTCCTGCCTAAAATACTCCTATCCTCACTCTTTCCCTATTTGACAGTGATTCATCCTTTAGCCCTCAGTTCAAAGTTGTCTCCTTAGATGGATTTTTTTTTTTTGGTGCTGGGATCAAACCCAGGGGCATTCTACCTCAGAGATACATCCCCAGTCCTTTTATCTTTTGTTTTTGAAACAGTGTCTCACTAGGTTGCTGAGAGTCTCACGAAGTTACTGAGGCTGGTTTCAAGCCTAAAATCCTTCTGTCTCAGCCTCCCGAGTACTGGGATTACAGGCATGCACTAGAAGGATCCTTTTTGTGTGTGTGTGATACTGGGAATTAAACCCAGGGACATTCTACCTCTGAGGTACAACCCCAGCCCTATTTTATTTTTTAGTTTGGAATAGGGTCTCACTAAGCTGTGGAGGGCCTTACTAAGTTGCTGAGGCTGGCCACGAACCTTCAAAAATCCTCCTGTCTCAGCCTCCTGAGTACTGGGATTACAGGCATGTGTCACCACGCCCAGCTAGAGGGATCTTTTTTAACCTCTTCATATAGAGTAGAAACCCCTGCTGTGTTCTCTATGTACCAAGTACTTTTCTTTCATGTCATTACATAATATATAAATACCTTGTGATTATTTGTTATTGGTTTAGCATCTACCTCCCCATTGGCCACCAACAAGGGTGAAGAACTTGTCTGTTTTATGCACCACTGTGTACACTTCCAGTGCCCACCAAGGTGTCCAGCTCACAGCGAGTCTTTCACATAACTGTCAAGTGAATGATTTAATAAGCAAACCCAGGTATCAGTTAAATCACAAGAAGTATCTCTTGGTTATGTCCTTCATCTGTCAAACCTAAATTTATTCACATTGGCATGATAAAGAGTAACCAGAAAGCATTATTCTCTCGCTAACATAGAGGATGCATCCCAAGGCCATACGTCGTGGTCTGACGGTTCATTTCTAGAGATGGAAATATAGCAGGCAATCAGCTATAGCCCAGGGTGCCAGACAAGGTTTATCTTGGGAACATCATTAGACACTTTATAAATTAGGCAATTCCAGGGTGCGAGGGATAAAGACATACTCAGCTTGTCTCTGTTAATAGAAGTCTATCAGTCAGGATAGAGTGCCGCCTTTGACAAAGGACCCAACTCTAGCCGCCTCAAACCACAGAGAGGATTTACTGGTTTCATAACTAAGAAGTGTGGAGACAGGGCTGTCCTTCTCCAGATGAGGCGTGCTTCTGTGGCCCCACGATTTCACCAGGGACCCGGTTTCTTCCCATCACTGATGTACCAACCATGCTTTTGCTTTGTGCTTGGGCTGCACGCCATCACCAGGTTCGTTCCAGCCCTCACAGCCGCATACCCCGGGCCAGAGAAGAGCGTGACTCTGCTAGAAGCTTCTATAGTGACTGGTAAGCTTGAAAGATCGGCAAAACCACAACAAGCTGGTTCCTGGCGCCCCACCCCAGCACCTCCGCCCCCCACAACTCAGTCTACCTGGTGTAATGCCAGAGAACCTGCAGTTCCTGAATTCCTTTTTATATAGAAAACTAGAGGAGAAACCAGATTTGCCCCACAATTCTACTGTCCAGATGACATTTAGTGAAGTTTTCCAGTAAATGCAATAAATTATGTAAAGTAAAAAAATCAAGCAGGATGAACTAGAATGTAAGAGCCTCTCTCCCCATCCCTTTTCCCATGTCTCGCTGTCAGCAGCTTCTTGTATATTTCCCACTAAAAAAAAGAATGTGTGCATTTACCAAAATGTATTGTATATCACTTTTAAAAAATTTCCAGGAGATGGGTCACACTGTCTAGATATACGGTGCCACTTTTTGCTTTTTTCATGACCCAATGTAAGTCACAGCTTGCTCTGTCTCCAGATCAGTCACAAGAATTCCTCTTAAATCTCTTTAAAAGGTGTAAGAATATGCCATCGTTTATAACCCAGGTTTCCACTGGTGGATGTCAAGGCTGTTTGTTACCCAAAGGGTGTCACCATGGGCACCCATCGTCATCGACCTTGACCTTCTCCAGGCGATTCTGGAGTCGGCTCCTGGCAGTAGAATTGCTGGGTCAAAGAGTACTCATATTTTAAAAATATTAATATATGCCATCAAAATCCTTCTTCATGAGAGTCATTAGTCCAGCCCTATCACACTCAAAACCTCACAAATGCTGCCGTTAATTACATGTGGGTGTCTCATGCTGGTACTGGGGTGGGGAATGCTGGGAATCTCTGTTTTTAAAAGATCAGTATGTGAGCTGGGCATGGTGGCCCATGCCTGTAATCCTAGTATTTGGGAGAATGAGATGGGAGAACCCCAGGTTGGAGGCCAGCCTCAGCAACTTAGCAAGACCTTCAACAACTTAGTGAGACCCTGTTTCAAAATTAAAAATAAAATAGGACTGGGGGTGTAGATCAGAGGTAGAATGCCCCTGGGTTCAATCCCCAGCACCAAATAAATACATACATAAATAGATCTCAGCATAGCATGTGATTCTGAAGTTCATCCAGGTGTGAGAGCCAGCACCCAGCCAAAACCCACCAAGGCTACAGTCATCGCCACCTGTCCCGCCAGCAATGGCCATTATGAAACTGCGATGTTGGCCAGTCAGACTCACAAAACCTGGCTGGTGTCACTCTGATTCGCACCCCCGTCCTCCTGGGGGAGGCTGGACAGCTCTTCCTGCGTGCATTGGTCTCTGGTGTTTCTGTTTTCTCGCTCGGCCACTTCAGCTCCTCTGCCTGGCGTCTACTGGGTTGTTTGTGTTTTTCTTATTAATAGGAGCTCTTTGCAAATTAAGGAAATCAACATCTGCTCATCAGCATTCCAAGTATTTTTCCCTTGTTCCTAATTTCTTCGGACTGGTTCGTGAGTTTGTTTAGCAGGAGGGTTTTGTTTTGTTCTATTTTAATGTGGTGGATCTTTAAAATCATTTGCCATTATGGTTTCTGGAGGATTCTGGTTTTGAATACCCCCTGGGTAATTCTGCTGTGCTTGGGAGTTACTGCCTTAGGGAATATACCTCAGGAACAATATAGCCCGTGCCCTCAGGGGGTCTGCAGCTGTGCAGAAGAGAGGACTCTAGACATAAGAGAGAACAGATGACAAGGGGCACTATTGGAAGTGTCCAAATGAGCGACATAGATTAGCCTGGCCTCAGAATGCCTGCCCTCTGATGTCTTCCCCTAGGGACTCCCCATCCACATATCCTTGCTGAGGGAAGGGGGAGAGTCCCCAAGGCATCAAAAGGTAGAGAAAAGCCAGCCACAGTGCAGAGAGGGAGGTGACAGAGATGACAGGGCAGGACAGTAGAGGCAAGGGCATGGGTGAAGTTGACACAAAGGAGGAGCTAAACTTTGGCCTCAGGGCTGCTGTAGATACCATCAACCCTCCACTGTTATGATTTGGATCTGGAATATTCCTCAGAGGTTTTTGTGTTGAAAACATGGTCCCCAATTCAGTAGGGTTCGGGGGGCTCATAGGCTGTGACTGGATCATGCGGGATGACTTGACCTCATCGGTGGATCCATAGCTGGATGGACTATGGGGGGTGGGACCTCGTTGGAGGAAGCAGATCACTGGAGGTGTGCTCTGGAAGGGTGAACTTCTCCCTGCCCCCTCCACTTCTCAGCTGCCATGAGTTGAGCAGTTTTCCTCCACCATGCCGTGATGTTTGTGCCTTGGAGCCAGCCAGTCATGGACTGAACCTCTGATACCATAAGCCAAAATCCACCTTTCCTCCTTTAAGTTATTCTCCTCAGGTATTTTGATCACAGTACAAAAAGCTGCCCAATGCATCTTCTAGAACCTGGCATGAGGCACAGATGCCTGTGTTAGTCAGCTTTTCACTGCTGTGACCAAAATACCTGACAGGAACAACTTAGAGGAGGAAAGATTGATTTGGCTCACGGTTTCAGGGATCCATGGCTGGCTGGCCCCAAGGCAGAAATGTCATGGCGGCTGGGTGTGGCAGAGGAAGGCTGCTCAGTTCACGACAGCAGAGAGAAAGAAAGGGGACCAGGAGCAGATAGTCCTCAAGGCCACACCCCCAGCGACCTACCTTCTCCAGCCACAGCCACCTCCGGACCTTGCTGCACTGGAGACCAGACTTTCAACTCATGAGCTTTTGGCGGGATGCTCTAGATCCAAACAAGGACGATGCCCTTCCTCCTAGATCTTGTCCAACCTTGGATAACCCAGTGAGCAGATGAAGAGAACACTGGAGTCCATTCTGCTTCCTGCCCTTCAGAGACCCTTAGAGCTGTAGGAATTTAGAGAAAAGCTACATTTCCATGGGCTTGATGGGGAGGGGGGAGGGAGAGTTTCATGGAGAAAGCCAAAGAGATTTCTAGCATGGAGCTTCTTGAGGGAAAGACCTGGTTCTTTCTCAACCCTGTATCTCCCACAGCTTCTAGAACACGGCCCTTGATTAGACAGATCTTGAATGAATTGTTCATTCAGTCAGTGAGGGAAGATTTGAGTTGGGTCTGGAAGGGCTAAGGATGAGGCCCGTTTCTTTCTTTTCCTTGTGAAAAAGAAAGTCTGACACATAGCAAGTACTCGATGGCGTTGATCTGAATCGTCAGATGAAGAGAGGGTGACGGTGGGGACAGAGCTGCAAAGGCAGGAACACAAAAAGATCCTTCACAGCACAGGAGCGAGGCCTAGTGAGTGACAGACTCTACGAGGAAAGAACAGGAGGAGGTGCAAGCCAGGAGCCTTGAACGCCGGGTGAAGGAAAACGGATCCCAGCCTGTCCACCGTGCAGTCACCCACGACTCGGTCCAGTGTTTGGGGGATGCTTGTTTGGTGATGGTAAACAAGATGAAAGAAGTTTGAAAACACTCAGACACGAGTGGGGTGTTTATGTCTGAGCTAAGTTTGGGAGAGTGAAATTGGGAATGAAGAGATAGAGTCAAGAAACTTGGCAAAAAAACCTAGTGGCTTATCTGTCCTAAAAGGGAGCTGGGTAGAGGGAGAAGAGGAAGAGGAGCAGGCTGGGATTTGTATTCAAATGCTCAGTTTACCTGCCCCCCTATCTTAGTCAGTCCTGTACTTTGCAGTCCCTGGAATCTACTAGTAGCTCCTCATTCCTCTTCCTCCTCCTCCTCCTCCTCCTTCTCCTCCTCCTCCTCC
>PVJS01021967.1:0-30992 GCA_004027185.1 Glis glis
ACCAGCATTGCACACACCTGGAAGAGAGGTAAAACCTGGCCTGGCCTCTCCTGCAGGGCCCTGGCCCCCGGGTCGCGCAGGCTCGTCCCGGCTCCGCTCCGCTCCGCTCCGGTGGCTGAGTCGATCCGGTCTCCAGGTTTTCGGAGCACCCGCGGCGCGGCTCTGCGCATGCGCAGCAGCCCCCCGGGCGCGCCCCACACGTGCTCCCACCGCCGCGGCGCCTGCGCGCTGGCCGCCTGCAGTCGCTGTCCCCGGACGTTTCTGGCCCTTGCACTCCTGCTATCCGTGCGAGCCGATTCGTGCTCGGCGTCCTGTGCACTCGCCGTGCGAGCGACTGCGCCATGGGTCTGACATCCAATTCCGGCGTGCGAGGTGAAGTGGGGCCCGGGAGCGGGTGAGGCTGGCGGGCTGCGCACCGGTGCAGCGCCACCAGCTCCTGTGGGTGTCAGCGCTCCCCGCCCCGCCTGCGGGTCCTGTAACCTTGAGATGCAGAAGGGCAAGCGCTCGGCCGGCTGCGGGCTCTGGGCGGGACGGATCAAGGAGGCGCGATCAGGGGATGGATAGATAGATGGCTGCATGGTGTCTTCAGGTTCAAGTGGCCTGTGGCCATGCGGGCGTCTACCCACCTTTCCCTGATCAGCCCAACCCTAACACCTAATGATCCCGCTGCTCGCTTCTCTCGTTCCTCCCCAAAATGCTGCTGTGCCCTTCAGTCGCAGGGCTTGAGACTAAAGAAAAATGAGAGGAAACAGGCCTGTGCTCCCTTCTCACGCTGAAATCGACGTGGAGCCAGAAAAGTCAGTTTCCTGCAATCCTGAAGCGGTGCATGACTAATCACATCTTGGTTTTGCAGATTTTTTTTTCTTAAGGTGAAGAAACTCAATACGAGGTCTTCAGTTTTCCCAGTTTTTTTTATTATGCCCCTAGCATCTGGCGTTCGGTGGCAGGCCAAGAGAGAGGATTAAAAGCCAAGTTCGTAGATCCTTCAGCGTTCTCAGTGTTCCTTGAGGTAGTACCTAGGATTTGGAAATAATACTTCACGAAAGGTCCAATTAAAATTAAGATAATTTATAAAATTTGCTTACTATGAATTTACACTTAATAACAAATCTTAGTGGTACTATAATTATCGGTATACTATTTACAAGCTACATGATATATGTGATCTCTCTGCCCAGGTATAAAACATCACTCCCCAAGGATTGGTTACCTGTAACTGTAGTTGAGTAAAGAGATTGTCCAAAAGTTAATTAAGATTAGTCCCATTGATTCATTCAGTATATATTGAGCATCTCTAGTGCCAGGTTCTGTAAGAAGTTCCTACTAACTTGAGCCCTAGTTTTGTAGTGAAGAGATCCCATAAACTGGAAAATTCTACTTCTCTTGACAAAATTTACTTGGCAAATGGGGGGGAGTCAATGACATTTCTAAGTTATTAATGATAATGTGATTATTTGCAAAAATTATTTCAAAGGATGCTTGTCTGGGGGCTCTTTATAGGTGGAGGCACCTTGGTGCACTTAAAATACTGATTTTTGTTATAAAAACAATTTTCTCAGCAGTAAGACTGTTGGATAAAATAAAATGATCATGTGACTCATGCTGCCCATTTTTTTTAATAGAAAGACTGTATGCACGTGTGAGGTGGGCCAAAAGATTCCAAAAGTTTTTGTTTAAAATATGGGACCATTTTGTGTAAATGAGCACTGAACTCTATTTAGGGTTTTTTGGGGGAACTTTGTGTGTGTGTGTGTGTGTGTGTGTGTGTGTGTATGATGCTGGGGATTAAGCCAGCCCAGAGCCACTCACAGGTATGTAAGTGCTCTACCACTGAGCTATGTCCCCTTGGTTTTTATTTTGAGAAAGGATCTCACTAAGCTGCCCAGGCTGGCCTCACATTTGTGATCCTCCTACCTCAGCCTTCATAGTAGCCACTATGCCCAGCTACTGAAATCTGTTGAGGTAGCATACTGTGGAAATATGAAGCAGGTGAACCTGTGGGTCTTCTTATCACTATCTGCAAGCTAATTTTTCCTGCAATCAAGGCAAGTTTTTTGTTGTTGTTGTTGGTTTTTTAAGTCTTACTATAGGGCTACCACTGAGCTACATTCCCAACCCTCTACTCTCAATTTTTAAACCAAACCTATTAATTCCTATGGACTGGAAATCAACTTAGTTCTTTTTAAGGGAAGATGATGATGTCTGTTCTCAATTAAATTAATTCATTTATTATAAAGGCCAGCCAGGCATGGTGGCACATGATTGTAATCCCAGTACTTGGGAGGCTGAGACAGGAGGATCACAGGTTCACGGCCAGCCTCAGCTACTTAGTGAGGCCCCCTGCAACTAGTGAGACCCTGTTTCAAAATAAAGAATAAGAAATAGGGCTGGAGGTGTGTAGCTCAGAGGTAGAACGCCCCTGGGTTCGATCTTCAGTACTTGAAAAAAAGTAAATATATAAAGGCCTTAGAATGGTATGTGACAATGGTAAGCACTATATATGGTAAATAAAAAAATATAAGAGCCAGGTGCAGTGGCACATGCCTGTAATGCCAGCTACTCAGGAGGCGCCGGGCATGGTGGCGCACGCTTGTAATCCCAGTACTTGGGAGGCGGAGACTGGAGGATCCAGGTTCGCAGCCAGCCTCAGCTACTTAGTGAGGCCCTCCGCAACTTTGTGAGACCCGGTTTCAAAATAAAGGATAAAAAATAGGGGCCGGGGGTGTAGCTCGGAGGTAGAACGCCCCTGGGTTCAATCCCTGGTACCGCAAAAAAAAAAAAGTAAAAAGAGTGTGTATATGCATGACGAATTCTTCATATTCAGAAAAAAGTAATATAGTAAATGAGAATCAGGCCAGAATCGGTGAAGGGAGAAGCTATGATAATGAATGATTGGAATTGAAATCTTGCTGAAGATCTGGGTCCATGTGATGGCTCTCGACACCACTTTGGTTGATGAGACCATTAGTTCATTGTAGGTATGTGTGTGTGTGTGTGTTTTACTGGGGATGGAACCCATGGGAATTCTACCTCCGAGCTATATCCCCAGCCCTATTTTATTTTGAAACAGGGTCTCTCTAGGTTGATGAGAGTCTCACTACTTGCTGAGCTGTCCTCGAACCTGTGATTCTCTGGTCTCAGCCTCCCAAGTACTGGGATTACTGGTGTGCACCACCATAATCGGCTCGTTGTAGTTTTTAACACTAAGTAGCTCCATCTCCCCAGTCTCTTACGATTCTTCCTTATGTCCAGTAGATAACCTTTCAGAACTCAGCCTGCTTCTTAATTCCTCCAAAATGCATGGAGTCTGCTCTCATTCTTTACCCCTTTCCTTCTGTTCATAAGGAAGAGATGAACTCTAAGCCGTTCCCTCTCCACTGCCTCCAGATGCCATTCCTCCTGCTGCCTTTAAATCTTGCCTCAATGACTCGCCAGTTTTAAATTTTTAGCCCCTCATAAACGTTTTCTTCAGTCTAAAGCCACTCATGTTTAATAAAATAATAAACTAAATATTTTTAAAGGACTTCTTTAGCCTGCCTTTTCCCCCAAACCACTTTTTTCATACTTGGCTTTGCCCACAAGTTACAAAATGGGGATTTATCTGTCTACCTTCTGTTTTATCATCCCAAACCCTGATCATTACAATGCAAAGTAACCCAAACTTCATGTCACAAATTCTTTTAATCCTTATGTATTTTACCGAAACTAATTCATAAATTTCCAATTCATTGACCCTCGACATACTGATTCAGTTGAGTCATTGAAAGTAACCATTTAAGGAATTGTTTTTTCTGAGAAGAAAATCATGTGCAAATCATGCTGAGAAAAAAAGCAGATAGCTCTTAAAGGTTATAAGCAATAAATAATGAGGAGGGTGGGATTTGGAGCTATAAGTGAAAAAAGATTGGCCATCAGTTGATACCTGTTGGAATTTGGTGCGGATAAATGGGGGTTTATTTTCACATGGTCCTTGTGAATGTCTGGAATGTTCCATACTAAAGTTTTTTGTTGTTGTTTTTGTTTTTTGTGATACTAGGGATTGAACCCAGGGGTATTCTATCTCTAAACTACACCCCAGCCCTATTTTATTTTTAAACAGGGTCTCACTAAGTTGCTGAGGCTGTCCTTGAACCTGTGATCCTCCTATGTCAGCCTCCCAAGTACTGGGATTACGGGCTGTGACACCATGCCTGGCTTTATTATTGTTTGTTTGTTTTTTAATCTCAGGAAGTAAGTTGCACACTGATACAATAAGAAGAGGGCAAAGATAAGTCATTTTGCTAGACAGATAAAATTGAAAGTTTAGTTAGCTGGGCATGATGGTGTGTGCCTGTAATCCTCGTACTTGGGAGGCTGAGAGGGGAGGATCTCAGGTTCAGTCATCTTCAACAACTTAGTGAGACCTTGTTTCAAAATAAAAAATATAGGGGTGTGTCTTGGAGGTAGACCACCCCTGGGTTCAATCCCCTGGGACCACCAAAAGCAAATTTAATGAATTGTCCATTATTTTTTATTCAACTCACATTGAATACCGTTGTATGCCAAGAAGAAAAGGGAAAAAAAAAAACATTACCAGGCCCAGGCCACCAGACTGTACAAAATCTCAGGGAGGAATGGGTTTCAACACAGTTGCCCTCCCCCTCTCCTGACAGAAAAGGAACATTCTGATTCTGTGGCAGTTGACAGGAGAAGGCAGTTTGGAGTCAAAAAAGGGCTGAAGGGTGAGATTTCTAAGTAAAGCAAAATAATCCTCACGGTAAAGAAAATCCGAGAAATGGGTTATAAATAAGGGTGTGGGATTAGAGACTAAATCCATGTCTTCTCTATCTCTAAATAATTTTAAGAGAGAAAACCAGAAGTTAAACATTATACAACAGTAGACCAAGGAAAAAGTAAGAAGGGAAGTTATTTTGAAATGTTACCTTTCTCTTTGTTTCTGCTCTTTAATGGTATTTGTGTAGATCGCAAGTAAGGAAGGTTGGGTAGGACGGGGTTTGATATAGGGGTAACTGTAGAAAAGGAAAATGAAAATAAGCCAGAAGCAGCAGAAATAATGCTAAGATTGGAGGCGGGGGGCCGTGGTGACCTAGTGTCCGAAAGGTGCCAGATGAGAAATCTTCAAACACGGGGGCTTGGTGAAGTCTCTTTGCTTTAGAGGTTATACGACTATTCTTAATACGCAATATACCTGGCAAGGACTGAGCAAGACTTGGGTTTTATTATTTGTTTACTTTGTTTTTAGTTCTCCTAATTGTTGACTTTTTAATCCATCATAATTTTGTCTGTATCTGTATTTTCCTTTTCCCTAGAGCTCCCAGTGCCATCTGCAGCTTTTTGACAGAAAACACTGATTCAGGCCACAGATATGAAATGATAAAAAAAAAAAAGCAACTTCGTGTGCGTAGGGCGTACTGGGGATTGAACCCAGGGGCATTCTACCTCCAACCTGCACCCCCACTCCTGTTTTTTTTTTTTAGTTTGAAACGGGGTCTTTTAAGTTGCTGAGGCTGTCCTCAAACCTGCGATCCTCCTATCTCAGCCTCCCAAGTACTGGGATTACAGGCGTGTGCCACTACCACGCCTGGCTTATAACCTTTTTCTTTTTTCTGGGAACTCTTGACGTTTGTCCCTGATGAAATTAGAGAATTTGAATTTGGGAAGGGGGAAAAATGGTAATTCTTTTCTTAAGCCCTTATCTACCTCTGTGATTCTAAAACACTTAATTGGGGAGAACAGAAAGCCATTTTTCTAGCACACATAGGGTGCCGTGACATTTGCGTAGGGTCCACGGCGACGTGGTGGGGTAGGGTCAGAGAGCACGTGTTCTGATTCCCCATGGGGCAGCCGCTGTTGGCTGACATCTAGAGTCAGCTCCTGTTTCTTTAAGTGACACCCATGGTGTCCCTCTTTTCTGTGCCCATCATTCTGCCTTTTCTTCCATCATTAAAAACTCCAGGGGGGTAGCGGTGTTTTTTTTTTTAAAGCCACCAAGTGCATTCAGTTGGTAATATGAGAAAAGAGAACAGGAGAATGTTTTAACAAGTAGGAAAGATTTCTTTTGACTTATGAATTTTACATAGCAGTTCCTTGTAGGATTCTTTTTATATTACTAGCCAATTGTAGTTATTTGGATCTCAGGACTTTTTGCAATATGTAGGCACCATTAAAACAAATATGTTAGGAAATACTCCATAATTCACCTAAAAAGTAAGACCAACATTTAGGGGATTGTGTTATTTTAGTCTTTTGGGATATTGACCCCTTTTAAGTTTGCATTAAAGACAACATTCAGCAAACATTATTAAGCATATGCTTTGCAAAGCAATGTTTTAGTCCATTTTACAGTAGATACATTAGCTATTCAGAGTGGCTTTCCAATAGCTAAGTAAATTACTATAGCTTCATACATAGGGAATATTTTCTTAAGAAAGTGCCATGGTAAGCCAGGTGCACATGCCTGTAATCCCAGTACTTGGGAGGCGTAGACAGGAGGATGGCAGGTTCAAGGACAGCCTTAGCAGCATAGCGAGATTCTCAGCAACCTAGTGAGACCCTGTTTCAAAATCAAAAAATAAAAAAGGACTAGGGGTGTAGCTCAGGGGTAGAACACCCTAAACAATGCATCAAAAAGGAAGATCACAAATCAAGCTAGAAATCACAGCAATGTTGCAGCCCTGCTTGGAAACACCCCAGGGTAATACTATGAAGCAGCACTAAAATTCAAGAGAAGTCTATACAAAATGTATATTTTAAAAACATCCTTTGAGCCAGACATGGTGGCACATTCCTGTAATCCCAATACTTGGGAGACTGAGACCGGAGGATCACAGGTTTGAGGACAGCCTCAGCAACTTAGTGACATCCTGTTTCAGGATCACAGGTTCAAGGCCAGCTTCAGCAAGTTAGTGAAACCCTGTTTCAAAATAACAAAATAAAAAGGGCTGGGTGTAGCTTTGGGGTAGAATACCTGAGTTCAATCCCCAGTACAAAACAAAACATCCCTTAATGGGGCCAAAGGTTTGACACTGTCAAATGACTTGACTTGTTTTCTCAGTCATGTGTCACCTGGGAAGAACAAATGTTAATGTTTATTTTAGGGGGTTTATAGCAAGGAGGAGTGGAAATGTGGGAAGGAAAGCAATCTAAGTTACTTTGTAAAGAAAAATACAGGTCTGGGATTCTACGTAGCTCAGTGATAGAGCGCATGCCTGTCATGCAAGGTGTCTGGAACTCTGTCCCCAGCGCTGCAAAAATCGACTGCTATAGTTGAAAACAGAAACCACAGAACATGCTAATTAGAAACATTTGATTAAAAACAAAATTATTAAATACACTAGAAGACCAAGATGAAAGGAATTAAGTGTGAGAATAACAGTTCCTTTCCATTTCAGAGTTAAGATTGAGCTCCAACTTTATGTCAGGCAGTTAGGTATGTTGATTGATCACATTAATGAGGTGGGAAATTTGAGTCAGTGCAAATAAGCCATAAGGTTAATTATTCTCGTTATGTGTTTTTATTTGGCCTTGGAATATGTTTTTTACACTTAATCTCCCTAGGGCTTTATGCGATAGTCTGGGAACTTATTTCAAGCCGTGTGAAGATGTGAGTCAGGAAGTGCTGGGAAGCAGTCCGGCCCGTTTATCCTGAGCCCTGCTGAGCATCGTCCTGCAGCCACTCCATGCCGGGAGTGGACCCCTCTCCTCTGAGGCTGAGGCTAACCAGATTATGCAGAGCTTTCTCTCCGTCACTGCCTGGAGCTGGGGTAGTTGTTCAGCACTTGGGATTCTGAGGAGTCCTTGGAAAACGGCACAAAAATAAATAAATGGCCCGTTAGTCAAACACATTTTTATTATTATTCAAAAATAGAATAATATCAAGTTTCAAATAAGGTTTGTAGGGAATTCAGATAATTATCCACTTGTGGATAACAGAAATTTAGAATTTTTAAATAAGAATAATTGCAATTATATTAATCATATTTTATATGAAATTAGCATATTCTGATTTTTATTTTAATAAGAAAGCACTCTGAAATTTTATAAAAAGGCTTTTGAGTTACTTTGTAACCTAGAATCCTGCAAGATATATTCCTTATGTTTAGCGCGCGCGTGTGTGTGTGTGTCTGTGTGTCTGTGTGTCTGTGTGTGTTTATGGTACCGGGGATGGAATCCAGGGGCATTCTACCTCCGAGCCATATCCCATCCCTATTTTTTATTCATTATTTTGAAACAGGGTCTCACTAAGTTGCAGAAGACCTCACTAAGTAGCTGGGGCTGGCTGCGAACCTGTGATCCTCCTGTCTCAGCCTCCCAAATACTGGGATTATAAGCGTGTGCCACCACGCTCAGCTCTAAATGTTTAGCTTTAAGAGTGGGGGTTTTTTTTTGTTTTGTTTGCGGTACCGGGGATTGAACCCAGGGGCGTTCTACCTCCAAGCTACACCCCCGGCCCTATTTTTTATCCTTTATTTTGAAATCGGGTCTCACGAAGTTGCGGAGGGCCTCACTAAGTAGCTGAGGCTGGCCACGAACCCGGATCCTCCGGTCTCAGCCTCCCAAGTGCTGGGATTACAAGCGTGCGCCACCACGCCTGGCTTCAAGAGTGTTTTTTTTTATGCATACTTATTTTGTTTTCTTTTCAGATACTAAATCTCTTTGTAGTTAGACTTTAGGCTCTAGTTACAATTAAGTTTTGGTAAATTAAATCATTTAAAAATCACTAAGGGACCTTGCTATTTAAATGAACTCTAATGAGTCATTTTGTTAACATAATCACCTCCGGATATTTTTTTCTTGTAAGCACTAGATACCTACAGTCTCATGTGTTATTTAAAATATTTATGAATACTTTAAGGAAGATTAAGGCTTTTTTTCCTTTTGTATCTTACAGAAGAGAAAATAAGCTTTGTTTCCCTCTTCTATCTTCATTTAACTGTCATCACTCAATAGAAAATAAACAACCGCCTTAGTAAGAGCTGGGCAAAGTCTTAACAAAGGACTATTACACCAGTGTGTTCTGGTCATTTTGTTAACATTAAGAATCTTTGACTGTTGGGCTGCTTAATACTGAAAAATTGGGTTTTCTAAACGTTCAAGCATGGGTTTGAGTGCATATTTTGGTTTTGATAATTATTCCTCTTTTCTTTCCCTACTCTAGTTGAATGGATTGCAGCAGTTACCATTGCTGCTGGAACAGCTGCAATTGGTTACCTAGCTTACAAAAGATTCTATGTCAAAGATCATCGCAGTAAAGCTATGGTAAACCTTCATATCCAGAAAGACAACCCTAAGGTAGTACACGCTTTTGACATGGAGGATTTGGGAGATAAAGCTGTTTACTGCCGTTGCTGGAGGTCCAAAAAGGTGAGGAAAACAAGTCATATGGTACCATTTTTAATGTAACATTTCTTTTTTAAACTATTCTACCAAATTTATGTCACCAGAAATTAAGATACTGCCTTTTCTTTCTTCTTTTTTAAACACATTTTCCGTAAACCCTTAAAAAATATATTTACTAAAATGTATAACCACCATGCAGCAAAATTACATTATACCCTCATTGAATTCAGGTAAATTTAACCGTATTCTTGGACAAAGAAGAGAGAAAAATCTCTTAAATTTACTCTTAGGATTTCCTCCCCAAGTGGATCTTAGCTTCCACTGTCCCAAGAAACAGGAGGGTACAGCCTGAACACAAAGAGAAACAGTAGGAAAGTCGATTTTCTTTGTTGTTGTTGTTGTTGTTGTTTATGGTTTTTTGAGCTTGTAAGCTCTGGATTAGGACAAGTTTTAGAAATTTTAAAGGAAACTTTTGAAAAATTACCCTTAAATTTCTTATTGGTAAATATCTTAAGCCTTCTTTCAGCTGTAGCTCCTGTAAAAATCTTAAGGATACAGGATTCTTAAAAAATCGTATTTTCTTTTCTGAGAGTGGTATTTTCTCAGGTTCCTTGTGGAAGTACCACCTGTGATACCTTTCGTTTTAGATAGGATGGCAGCCAATGATCCAAAGGTGGTAGAATCTTCTCTCTCCCAAGTTCATCTTGAAAGGATGTATATACTGAATGACTTGGGAATGTCTGGTTTACAGTGAGAAATGTGTTGAAAACACTATATGTACTGTCACTGTTAGCACTCAAAGTGAAATTCACTAAAAAATAAAAGGTCTAAAAAATAAACAAGAAAAGTGGTTTATCTGGGGGTATAGCTCAGTGGTAGAGTGCTTGCCTAGGATGCACAGGCTGGGGTTTGATCCTCAGCTAGGTAGGTAGGTTAGGTAAGGTTAGGTTAGGTTAGGTAGGTAGGTAGGTAGGTAGGTAGGAAGGAAGGAAGGAAGGAAGGTTGGTTTTCATGAATCACATATTACAAATATTGAAGAAGCTATGTGCTAGGTTCTAGAAAACATATTTCACCAGTCCAGCTTTCCTAGTACCAGGTACAGTCCAGTCATATAGAGCTTAGGTTGTGTCATCGTGTCCAAAAAGTGCTTGGTGAATATATGGAATATGAACCAAAAATTAATAGCCCCATTACAGCAGATCATACCTTAAGAAGAGCACTACATTCATTTGGAATGTGGGATTGTTAGTAAGGAAGTAAGTACTCATGGGGCTGCTAGGAAATAATACTCCTCAGGCTAGACTTGGTTTGTTTTTAAAAAGGTGTGCCTATAGTAGGCTCCATTCTCTTGTTGTTCACTAAAACATACAAAGTAATGCATCTAGAAATCATACAATTTCTGTTGGGATTGCAGTGATCTTAAATAGTTCCATTACCTTCTCATTATATATACATGCATGAGGAAAGTTAAATAGTAAAACAATAGGTATCTTAAATGTGTATAGTAAATGTAGTACAAGTGCTTGAAATAAAAGAAAGATAAAAGAAACCTTATATGATGAGCTAGAATTTTCTGGGAAAGCATAGTAATACATATTTGGGAGTTAAATTGTCCCTGAAAAGGCAGATGGTGGATGAATGAGATGCAGATATTAGGGATCCTTTCTCAAAGTCTGAAAGAAATAACTAATAGGAGGGAAAGTGTTATAATAAAGAGTCTGGTCTGGTTCCTGCCCTCCACACACACACCACCACCAGGAATAAGTCTGAATTGAGTACCAGCTGCAGGAATTTGTGCTTCCAAACACATGGGGCAGGAGAGGGACTCCAGTCCTGGGCAGCAGTTCTAGACTTAAAGCTAGGATAAGGTGCTAGCTCAGAAAATGGAGAATAAACACATGCATGAAATATTTTGAAAGATCAGCCAAGCGCATTGACTTGTGTGGAAGACCGGGGGCGGATGGTGCGGGGACACTACTAAAGCTCACTAAAGGATCCGAGCATTTGGATTAGAAGAGCTCTATGCCAAACAGAAAAAAGAAATTCAAGGTAAAAGAATGATTTGCCAGGACAGTGATGAGGAGGTCAGTTGCAGAGAGTGGAAATGTACGGCAACTGGTCCGAAATGAGGGAGTAAAGCTGAGACATCAGGGTTGCAGATAGCGATCGATCAGCCAAGCTGGTGAGTCAAGTGTAGGCATGCGAGAGGCTCGATACCGATAAGAATCAAATCAAGAACAAAGGACGAAAGCTTGGAGGCTTTCCTGAATTTTGGAAAAAGGAGCAAGATTCAGTAAAGGAGATGGAATGGGCCAGAGGGGTTAGAATAAAACTAAAACTATGGCTTCAAAGTGGAAAAGGGAAAATTCTAAAAAAATTGATGCTGACCATCAGCCTGTGCAAAGACAACCAGGTGAACAGACTATTACGGGAAGAGAGCTGGATTGAGCAAGTAGGCGGTTGACCTTTGGTCGTCATTTCAACAGAATGATTAGAATTAGAAGCTGTTTTCAAGAGGGTTAAAATGTGAATTACAACAAAGAAATGCTAGAAGTCTGAGTATATGTCAAAATTGTAGTAAATATAGTAGTGAATGGAAAGAAAAAGAAAGAAGGTAACTGCTTGAGGGAACTCTAAAGCTTGACTTTGAGGTAAAGAGAGTTTCCTTTGACTGGCGGGTTCCAGAGCGTAGCGGGTCCAGTAAAGCAAATATGGGCTTTCTTAAACTAAGATTTCAAGTTTGTCAGGGAAAATCACAAATGGACACAAGCTAGTCGCTTAACTGTTTAATAGACTACTGCAACAATATTCCAGGATTCCTCTTTCATTCTACAATAAAAGCTCCCACATGGTTAGATTAAGGACTGTTATTTCCCTAGGTAAACGTCAAGAAGGGGAATGGCACGCCAGCAGGTTCACTTTCAGTCATCTCAGTGGATTTGAGGGAGGGAGGTTCTTCTGCCCGTTAGTGTCCCTCTGCATCCAGTACTTGCCAGTGCTGAGTATTCACTGAATCTTGAGCACATGTTATTCCTGCATGAATCAGTTAAAGATTCACTTTGAATATCATTCAAGTTAATGTTTTTTCATGAAAACACTTTGGAAATCCCAGCATTCCCGAGCTTCCTAAGGTCACCTCATAGCTGCCAGTCACACACTTACTTGCCAATTCACAGACAACTTATAATTAATACCTTAGATTAAATGGCTATATTGAATTTATATTCAATCATTTTTCCCCAAAACTAGTTGTATTTTTTTTTTTTTTTTGCGGTACTGGGGATTGAACCCAGGGGCGTTCTACCTCTGAGCTACATCCCCAGCCCTATTTTTTGTTCTTTATTTTGAAACAGGGCCTCACTAAGTTGCTGAGGCTGGCCATGAACCCGGATCCTCCAGTCTCA
Organism: Glis glis; assembly: GCA_004027185.1. Taxonomy (NCBI): domain Eukaryota; kingdom Metazoa; phylum Chordata; class Mammalia; order Rodentia; family Gliridae; genus Glis; species Glis glis. The sequence continues at coordinate 12,744 of PVJS01021967.1, forward strand.
GCCTCCCAAGTACTGGGATTACAAGCGTGCGCCACCACACCCGGCCTACTTATATTTATAACAAAGTCAAAACTACTTTTTACCAATCAAGAAAATATTACATGTGACATAGACTTTGTTCACTTGTAATGTATTCTTTTTGTTTGTTTGTTTTTTGGTTGTTTTGTTTTGCAAGATGCTGAAACTGAACCCAGGACCTTGCAAATGCTAGGGGAGCAAATGTACCACTGAGCTACATCCCCAACCATTTATAAAAATTTTATTTTGAGACAAGGTCTCACTAAGTTGCCAGGACTGTTCTCTAACTTGGAATCCTCTTGGCTCAGCCTCCCAAGTTGCTGGGATTACAGGCATATGCCACTGCGCCCAGCTCCTTCTAATTTATTCTTAAGGTGCAATAACCCATATATAATGAATCAGATCTCTTAGTAACATACAAAAATTTCACTTTTGAATGTACTCCCTTCCTCCTATCTCTCTCAGGTTTGGTATGCCCTCTGCTGTTTCGAAAACTGGCCTATTTCATATTATTTCACAAAAGGGCTGTCTGTATTTTAGTTAAGAATGGAAAGAGGTAATAGAGAGAAGATGATTAATGTAATTTCAGGGAAAGGCACTATTTGAGACAGTGGTATCTTGAAAATGGTGTCTTGTAAACTTGGCCTTTAAAAGGAAAAAAGATAGTCTTATTTTCAAACCAAGAAAATGAAAGAACTTTGATGTGAGGGAAAAGAATGCCCCATAGTCTTGCTAGATTCCCATCTCCCCACGTACCGTTCTGTCATTCATAACTTGGAAGTTTGAGTTCTGGTTTGGTGGCAGTGATAGCAGGCTTCTTTCTGTGCTGGTGGAAGTGTGTGTGTGAAAGAGTGGGGAAGCCTTCATCCTATTAGGGTTTAGAAAGTATGTTGTTCCTAGTCCATTTCTCCATAGAAATAGTGTTCCAGATATTGGTTAGATTACTTGGCAATACACTTCGGCATTTCTAGTCTTGTAAGATCTTACTTTCTCTTTCTACACTTTCATGTCATATCCACTGACTTATGTCTTATTAAATTAAGTACAATGTATTGAGAAATTAATGATCCTATCTTGAAATTACTCATTTTGGCCCTTGATTAAACTTCATTAACTTAAATTTGAAGTCATTAATGAACAAATAAAATCACATGAAGTTTGGGGCATGATTCTGATTTAATGCAGCAATTCCTGGGGTCAAGTATTAAAAGTACTATTAAAAGATATCTGCAGTTGGATGTGGTGTCACATACTTCTAATCAACAGGTACTCAGGAAGTTGAGGTATTTCTCTATAGATTTCTTTCCTGTCCTTCATTCTGTTTATGGAGGAAAATAATATGATAAAGCATGTTAGTTTTTCTAGGTATTAAAAACAAAATAAAAATTGTGCCATTTTAGTAAGTTGTTTGAGTCTTTTTAATTTAGAAATAGTTCATTTTTCAGAAATACACTTTATAACCTGTGTGGATAAAACTGTACAGTGAAATGCTTTGTGCTATTTATAAAAAATGAAGTCTTTTACAATGTAAACTTTTATTCTCACTATAAAATTATCTGTGTTTATCAAACATATGTCACTTTGAAATGCTGTACTTTGCTGTGGGATACATTTTAGTTTGATTTTTATAGCATTTTTCTTCATCTATGCCAGGAAAAAACTAAAACCTTGGGTTCATGTTTTTGTTGCAAGGACTTATTTTTAATATGAATCTGAAACACATCCTACTGACCTAAAAAGAGAAATAATATAAGACTTCCATATATTATATTTATATTGCCATCTGCCCCAGGATAGAATTATATCTGGAAATATAAGATATGTTGGTAGCTTAAGTTTTTCTGTGATTTTTTATTTATTTAGTGCCTCATAATTATGTACAGATAGTAAAATTAAAGTTGGATTTCTTAAACATCAACTAAATATCACTTTAGCCTTAGAAGAGAGGCTTCTATATATCACAGTTTAAGATTGTATATCATCATTGTCAAGTTTCAGGTATCTGAAATTATTCTTTCACTGTGAGTAACTAAGTGATTGTTACTCTAAAGGGTAAAACTCTTTTACTCTACTCTTCTGAATAGGCTCCTTCAATACTACAGGGTACCTTGTGCTGAGCAATAAACCTGTAAATTCTAGGGTATAGATACATTCAAAACACCAAAAAATAATACAGTGATGCTAGTTCTCATGGTTTGATGGCCACCGCGCCTAGCTTATTCTTCATTTTGAAACAGGGCCTCACTAAGTAGCTGAGGCTGGCCGCGAACCTGAAATCCTCCTGTCTCAACCTCCCAAGTACTGGGATTACAAACGTGCGCCACCATGCCTGGCAAAAGAGGTTTTTTAAACAGAATGAAACTAAATCAGAATATCTTGCAGGATTCAGCTTCTTTGGAACACTTTACTGGAAATTTAGTTTTGTCCCTTTCTGGACATCAAAATGTCACTTATTTCTAAAATGTGGAATTATGAAAAGGAATGGAAATTGGAAATTTATATTCACATCTTGGGAAGAAAAAGTTCATGAACAATGCCAAAAAGGGAAATATTGGCATCGTGTTTGAAAGTAGAGAAATGAAAAGATTTGAGGGAAAGATTGCTGCAAAGATGATCAACATAGAGATTATTTGCAATTTTATTTATTTATGGTGCTGGGGATTGAACCCAGGGGCATTTTACCTCCAAGCTACACCCCCAGCCCGACTTTATTTTTTATTTTGAAACAGTTGCTGAGACTAGCTAAGTTGCTGAGGCTGGCTTTGAACCTGTAATCCTTCTGTCTCAGCCTCCCAAGTACTGGGATTACAGGTATGCAAATTAATTTTAAGTGAATGAACATAACATCTTACAAATAGGGCTAGGGGCAGAGTTCGGCGGTAGAGCACTTGCCTGAGATCCACAAGGCCCTAGATTCGATCCCCAGTACCAAGAAAGAAAAAAAAAGTCTTACAGGTAGGTAATTTTCACAGTTCACTAAAAACATAACTAGTAAATAGGAATGGAAAAGGTTTGTAGCATCCATAATCAAATCTCACCGTGAAATTCAGCTAATCTATGTATTATCCACAAGTCAGTTTCTTCCTCCAACTTAGTATATATACTTTGCCTGTACTCCTTAAGAAAACCTGTATCAGGCAGCCAAGAAGAATTACGTGTAAGAACTAAGCTGACTTGCACTCTGCCAAGCATGATGCTGATTGGGAGGTTAGATGTTTTACAGTCTCTCTTTCTCTTCCTAGTTCCCATTCTGTGACGGGGCTCACACAAAACACAACGAAGAGACCGGAGACAACGTGGGGCCGCTGATCATCAAGAAGAAAGAAACTTAAACGGACAGTTCTGAGGCCGCACACCCATTTGTCATGAGGCTCCCTGATTGTCGAATGGCTCCCACTTCTGTCACGTCCTCCTCGCCCGGGTCCTAGATGTGGTATACCGCAAACCTCAGCTTTCACGTTCCTGGCATTTGCCTGACTTGTTGAAACATCGTGGTGCACAGTTGTTTAAAGAAAAAAAGGAAAAACCAACCTTATGCCTGTGGGTTATTTGGGTTATTTTGGTCTTGTAAGGATCCGTGTCTTTAAATTTAAAATAATGGTATTAGAATATAGTTATATCTTGAGATTAACAAATTATTCTCAAAATCATGTATATGCAGATTGTACTTGTAAGTTTCAAAGAAAAATGATCACCTTTTCATACTACTTCGTTACCCTAGAAAGTAAATAGGGTGTGATTAAGCTACATTAATTTCTTAATACAATCTAGGAAAAACCTGTTATGACCTTGATTTTCTTCTTGACTAGTGGTAATGACACTAAAAATATGGCTTCTGTGTTTACAGTCTTCAATCAAAAGAACTGCGAATATTACTTTACTTAATTATAAGTCAGCCAGGTTGAGAATAAAGGGGCCGCAGCTTCCTTTCTGTTCATCTTCATGGATATTGAATTGATCCGTTAAAAGAATCAATAGTAGAAATTTAGATCACAGTGATGATAGATTTGAAGTAGTCGTAAAGAATGTCTTAAGCCGGGCGTGGTGGCGCACGCTTGTAATCCCAGTACTTGGGAGGCGGAGACCGGAGGATCCAGGTTCGCGGCCAGCCTCAGCTACTTAGTGAGGCCCTCCGCAACTTTGGGAGACCTGGTTTCAAAATAAAGGAGAAAAAATAGGGCCGGGGGTGTAGCTCGGAGGTAGAACGGCCCTGGGTTCAACCCCCGGTACCGCAAAAAAAAAAAAAAAGAATATCTTAAAATGTAATATTCCAGAATGCTAGCCCAAGGACTGGTAAGCACTTGCACTGCAGGCGTGGAAGGAATTGTCACACACATGTCCAGTCTCTTGATCACAGAGCCACACATCAGTGACAGAAATAGCAGTCACAAGGTTAGATCAAAGGCATGGGAAAATTTTTTATTCCCCACTCTGGATAATCGAACATGGCTTATACTAGTAAACTGTTTTGAAGAGAAAAAAGAATTATATCCTCTTTAAAACTGCGTGGTCCTTTTTCTTTTTCTTCTTGTTTTTGTTTGTGTGTGGTACTGGGAGTTGAATCCAGGGGCATTCTACCTCTGAGCTATACTACCCAGCCCATTTTATTTATTTATTTTGAAACAGGGTCTCACTAAGTTACAGATGGCCTCAGTCAGTTACTGAGTCTAGCCACAAACCTGTGATCCTTCTGTCTCATCCTTCCAAGTAATGGAATTTCAGGCTGCGCCACCATGCCCAACTGGTCCTTTTTCTTAAAAGATTTAAAGACAAGTGTTTATGTAATATTCTTAAAAGACTCAGACCAGGGCTGGGCATGGTGGCTCACGTTTGTAATCCCAATACTTGGGAGGCTGAGACACAAGGATCATGGGTTCAAGGCCAGCCTCAGCAACTTAGCGAGGTCCTCTGCAACTTAGACCCTGTTTCAAAATAAAATATAAAAAAGGGCTGGGGGTGTAGCTCAGAGATAGAATGCCCCTGGGTTCAAGACCCAGTAACACACACACACGCGCACACACACGCACACACAAATACACAAAAAAGGATTCAGACCAGATACATTGCATTCATTACTGATTCCAAAAAGAGAAAATAGGAAAAAAATAGAAGCAATAAAAAATTAAGACAAGAATAATACATAGTCTTAAGAGATTAGGTATGGGAATTTTATAGGTTAGAAGGAGAAGTCATGACAAAATCTGTAATCTGGGCAAACACAATTTGTAGTTGATAAACATTAACTTTATTTTTTTAACACTTGAATTCTCAGTAGTAATCAGTCACAAGTTTCCATGTGCCAAAATTCCCTTACCTTGGGAGTCTCAAGAATTAATGAGACCAGACAGTAACATTTCTGATAGTTTTTTTGGTTTTCTTATTTCTTGTGGTGCTGGTCATCAAACCAGGGCTTCATGCATGCTACACAGGCAGTTTACCACCGAGCTACATCTTTAGCCCCTGATCACCAATGTTTTTTAAATGTACAGTTTAAAGTTATAGCAGATAAAGATTGATGCCAAAATTGTATACACTAGTTTTTAGGTAGCCCCTTTGACTGGCCTGAACATGTCTTTAAGGCACAGTGTCAGCACAAAATTTAAAATCCTACAAACCCTGACTCTTTCAGATCTTAGGATAAGTTTTTTTCCATGCCCATACCCGTATTTTTAAGTATGAATGGGTCAGCAAAAGAGATCATCATGGATTTAAACAAAAAACCCATAACCCAAATTTCCTGATAAAGGGACATCCTTTTAACTTAAGTGACTAAACTGTAGTCTTCATTTTGAACTTGAGTTATATTGTTAGTTATACTTTACTATAGTTAGTGAGAAGGGTACCGATTTTCAGAACTATTTTTCAAAAGTATAGGATTATATAGGGGTGTGTGTGTGTGTGATGAAATTGGAAATGATACCTTACTACAGCTCTTGAGCATTCTGTAGTCCAAGATAGTTATGTGAATGTAGTTTCAGAGTCACGATGAAATTTTATCACATGCTTTTGAACTAAATAAATTTCTTTGTGAAATTTAAAACATTCATATCACTTAACCAAAGAAAGTGGATATGGTTAGGTTAAATCTTTACACACACAAAAATACTGTGTACAATTACTATTCTAATTAACTACCTTGAAGCCTCAAATTGCCCTTTCATTTGATTATCAGGCAAGTTGGGCTCCCGTCTTTTTTTCTCCTGATCATTTCTGTTCAAATGATTTTTGTAGTAAGATCTTTGGCAAGGTTGAGAATTTCCTAATTAAATAATCTTGTTTTATAGTGCTGTTATGCAGCAGCGTCTATAGACCATATAATTAAGTTGAAGCTCAGTTTAGACTATATACTTTATGATACAGGTTATATCATTATAATTTATAATTGGGGCAGTTCCTTGATAAATGGGAACAAGTATATACCAAGTATTTCCACATACAATCCTATATACCAAGTATTTCTACTACAAAGTAGGTAGCTACAATAACTGACTTTCCATTTTTTCCTACTGCTTCCTGACCCGGGGCGCCACCTAGTGTGTAGTCTCTGACAATGACGATATTAAGCCATAAATGACATTTAATAATTTAACATTGTCATCCAGTATATGCACTTAAGTCCCTGATGCAGAAGTACTTTTGTACCCCTCAACATTTGTTCATGCGCAACAGTTTACATTTCCCTGATTTCCTTAAGCTTTGGGCATCTGGTTTGGGATATTATTAGTAATGTTCCAGGATCCACTCTTATTTAACCCAAGAAAGTGTCTCAACATTATCGTTGTTAGTACATTTTCAGTAGCATTACGGTACTCTCAGTACCTAGCACAATTACAAGCATACAAGCACAAAGAGGATGTTCAACACATGCTCGTTTCAATTAGTAGATTCAAGTGTGATTTGTAAAGGCTTACAAAGATAATTGCCAAGTCATTATTTCTGTTTCTGCCCCAAAGTCTGATCACCTTTTATTTTTCAAATTTGTTTCTCTACATCAAGTTTTTTTGGGTTTGTTTGTTTGTTTGTTTGTTTGTTTTTATGATCCTGGGGAGTGAACCCAGGGGTAATCTATCTCTGAGCTACACCCCCAGCCCTATTTTTATTCTTTATTTTGAAACAGGGTCTCACTAAGTAGCTGAGGCTGGCCACGAACTTGCTATCCTCCAAGTGCTGGGTTTACAAGCGTGCACCACCACGCCCAGCTTACATCAAGTATTTTAAACTTTTGAGGGTTTTTTTCCTATTAGGAAAATTTACTAAAAAATAACTCTCTTATCCTAACAAGATTAGCTATAGTTTAGGCTACCTAACTTCTGTGGCTGAACTAGAGGTATAAAAACCAACCAAATACCAAAAACTACTATCCAGGGCTGAGGCTATAACTCCGTGCTGGATTTCTTGCCTAGCGCATATGACGCCTGGCTTCCATCCCCAGCACTACAAAAGCAAAAGCTACTGTCCAGGTGAGCTTGTTCTAAGCTAGTATGCACGTGGTGTATCATAATTCGGGATACATATGTTATGTGGGTTTTTTCAAACCTGCAGACAGCTGCTATGGATGTTCTCTGCACTGGGAGCAGCTTTCTTGCAGAAATGTTGACACCTGCTCCATTTGTCCCTACCCCTCCTTGGTCAGGAGCACCTCTCAGCTGCTGAGCTGACCGCTGTCTGCAGTGGGGCTGAAATGACCAGAGACACTGACAGGTGACAGCTTCAGCAACCCAGAGGTCTCCTACTCCCCTGGCCTCACTTGTCCCCAGCCACAGCTTTCAGACCGGAGCATTTCAAGGGACATCCGCCACAGCAGCGGCTGCCACAGCTGGGGCGACTGGCTCTGGGGCTGGGGCTGGGACTATCTGGGAGTCTCATCTGGGTTATGCCCAGAACGCTTCTCTACAGCAGGGGCCTTTCTCCTGTTTGGCTCTGAGCTTGCCCTATCTCGGTGGCCCGTGTCTGTTTGGGCTGATGGTGGCCTCTCTCATCCTCTTCACCGTGTGGAGGAGCTGTCTCTATTTGCTTTTGTCTGTCCCCTGTGTCCCTTTTCCTCTATCTCCGCAGGCAGTCTGGGAAAGTGGTTGCTCAAGGCTTGACAGAGGGAAGACAAATGCTGTATTGATTAGAAAAAATAAGACAAAGGGGGAGGGAAGAAAAGGAAAAGGTGCTATGTAAAGGCTAAAGGGGTGGAGGGTGCGACAGTCATGGCTTCTAAATCAGACTTAAGCCCAGATCTCTGCCCTGTCCTCCATTTGATTGACCATCGGTAAGTATATTTTGCTAACATTCCCAAAACACTTTTCTAAAAAGCTCCCTTATTTTTCTGAATGAGAGACAAACAAACAAAAAAGGTCTTCCTACGGTGATTTCTACAAATGATTATTGAGCAAACACCTCGTGTTTGCCAAGGCGTAAGGAAGGACTGAAACAATTGCCCTCATTGAGTTTTTTGATCAAACACGCACACACACCCAACTCTTAGTAGGAAAGTTTGAATTAGAGACTAGTAATTAGGCCATTACTGATTAAGATGAGTAGAGAGATGAGGTGGGAGAGATAAGTGCAAAAGCTATAAGAGCACCAGGGTTCCAGAATTGGCACTAAGAATAGAAGAATATGGAGTTTGTTTTGTTGTTTCTTTTTTAAGTGTCAGGGATTGAACCCATGGCTGTGGTAAACATATGCTCTTCTACTGAGTCACATCCCCAGCACCCTGAGTAAGTTTTTGAAGGAGTAGAGGGGTGAGCAGAATTCAAGGCTGGGAGATCAGTTCTGGGCTTGCCCTCATCGGGATGGCTCCAGTTGGTGCTGCTGCTGGTTATGTCTGCAGTGCACGGCCTATGGGGTAAAATCATGAGTTTGGCTTCCAGCTGTTACACCTGACTTATCTGATGAAAGCAGAACAAAGTATTAAACCGAAGCGGAAGAAGCTGGCCCTCAGGGTCTTGGCCAAAACACGAAAGGACCGATATTAGTGCAGTGTGGTGGTACACACCTATAATCCCCATACTTGGGAGGCTGAGACAGGAGGAACACAGGTTGGAGGCTAGCCTCGGCAATTTAGCGAGACCCTGTTTCAGAATAATAAGGGCGGGGGGTGGGGTAGCTAGAGGTAGAATTCCCCTGTGTTCAATCCCCGGTATAGAAAGAAAAAGAGAAAGAAAGGAAACAAAAGAAGAAAGAAAGAGGAAAAAAACGAACTGGTATTCAACTATAACCCTTTCACCAGAGAGGCTAAAAAGTTAAATCAATGATGGTTATGTATTCGGGATCAAGATGGAAATGTTTCATGATCTCAGTACAAATAGAACTGGGATTTTTGATTAATTAAATGTATTCTTAACTGACACCTAAAAGCATAAAAAGTATAATCATTAACGGAGTACATGTAATCTTCAATCCATGAGCATATTAGGTAATGTTTAAATCAGATTAAACATCTACTCAAACATTTATCACTCTATGATGGGAACATTCACAGTCCTTTCTTCTAGTTTTTTGAGGTATACAGTACATAATCATTATCCATGGCCACCCCACTTTGGGGTAGCACACCACAACTTCTTGCTCCTATCTGACTGTAACTTAGTATCCATTGATCAACCTCTCCCCTTCCGTATTGTGCCTTCCTCTCTACTTTCCTCAGCCTCTGACAGCCACCATTCTGTCAACTTCTATACAATCAACTGTTGTAGATTACACATATGAGTGAGATCACATGGTATTCATCTTGCTGTGCCTGACTTGGTTCAATTTAACAGTGATTTGTAGTACCATGCACGTTGTCGCAGCTGCAGGGTTCCGTTCTTTTTTATGATTGAGTAGTATTCCACTGTGTTTATGTATTTTTTTAATCCACTCATCAGTTGATGGACACTTAGGTTGTTTCTGTTTCCTGGCTGTTATAAATAGTGCTGCCATAATCATGGGAGTACAGATGTCTATTGTAAATTAACTGTCTCGGCTTCCCAAGCACTCGGATTACAGGCACGTACCACTGTGCCCAGCTCCATTCTCAGTATTCACTACCCATGAATGACCTTGGGAGGGGCCCTAACAACTGAGGGCTCGAGGTCAGGCCATTGAACCTCTCTGAGCCCCTATAAAATAGGGAAAACAGGACTATCTCACAGGGTTGTGACGAAAATAATTACAATAATTATTGTCAGAAGACAAAATTACAATAAATTTAGTTATAAATCTAATTGCCTTTTATCAACAATTCCTGAAATTAAGACAGTGCCATTCTACAAAATAAAATGAGAGTTCTCACTGGACAATAGCAGAACAGGTTTTGAGGTAGGATAGGAGAAATATAAATGTAATAAGTAGAAGATCAACAGGGAAGGAAAAAATCCCATAATGGTCCTTCTCTTCACCCTACAGGGTCTGTTTTCCATTAGGCACACATCCCTAAAAGGCCCTCACCTTTAATCCTAAAGGTCTGTTTCTCCACAAGACCTAATGTTTCAAAAATGTTTGTCAAGGCCGGGCGTGGTGGCGCACGCTTGTAATCCCAGTACTTTGGGAGGCGGAGACTGGAGGATCCGGGTTCGCGGCCAACCTCAGCGCTCTCGCTCTCTCTCTCTCTCTCTCTCTCTCTCTCTCTCTTTCTCTCCTTAGTGAGGCCCTCCGCAACTTTGTGAGACCCGGTTTCAAAATAAAGTATAAAAAATAGGGCCGGGGGCGTAGCGCGGAGGTAGAACGCCCCTGCGTTCAATCCCTGGTACCGCAAAAAAAAAAAAAAAAAAATGTTTGTCAAACACAGGATCCATAAGTCTTGGAACACTATGCATTTGGTTAGTTATGTACATATATCTTGATGGATAAAGACGGTTGTTAAAGCACAATGACACGTGGTCAAGCCCAGAAGCCACCAATCAGATGTCAGGAACCTGAGGATTCTGTGGAAAACCAGAATTCTGTCCGTGCTCTGCGCCCCCTGCCCACCCCCGAACGCAGGTCTTCTCTAAAAGAAGAACTGTGATACCTCACGTGCCTCTCTCCCTCTTGAGGTGGCCCGTATTCCCCCCTGAACATGTCTCCCCCACTTCCAGAAATAAACCTCTGTCTTTATCTGACTGGCTCGTGCTAAAATTCTTTTCTGCACGGAAGCCAAGGTTCCCCGCCAAGTCCTGAGGTGAGTCCCCCTCCCCCAGCCTGGGAACTCCTCCGGACTCTTCATGGAATTATAATGACTCTCGTGACATTTCATAAGGCAACAATAAGGACACAACAATTAAAATAAAAATAAAAGCTGATTGGTTAACATCACTTTACTTTTTTTTCCTGCACTGGTGCTGGGGATTGAATCCAGGGCCTCACACATGACAGAGAAGTATTGTACCATTGAGCTACACCCCTAACCCCAGGGTACTTTTTTTGTAAGGACTAATGCAGAGGGGGACTTTTTCTATTATGCTGACTCAAGTAGACTGGAATCTACTGTTTTTAGAAAAAACATCTGGGGTTTTTGTTGTTGTTGTTGTTTGTGGTACCGGGGATTGAACCCAGGGGCATTCTACCTCCGGGCTACACCCCCAGCCCTATTTTTTATTCTTTATTTTGAAACAGGGTCTCACTAAGTTGTGGAGGCCTCACTAAGTAGCTGAGGCTGGCCAAGAACCCGGATCCTCCGGTCTCAGCCTCCCAAGTACTGGGATTACAAGCGTGCGCCACCATGCCCGGCTCAAAACATCTGTTTTGAAATCTCCTTCCTTAAGAGTTTAATAATTAGTTGGCATTTAGCACAAGTGACTCCATTTTGGCTTCATCTGATCTCCTGGGACCTAGTGCAGGAGCTCACTCCAAAACGGTGGCCTCCCATAATTTTTGCTTAGCACACTTTACACTGTGCCCAAAGCCTGGTACGTGTGCCCAATTATCCATTGTTGTGCATTGATATTCAGCTGTTTCACAACACACCAGAATGCTGTGGGAATCATCACTACTGCATCATCATGACTTTCAGCTCAGAAAAGCTGCTTTCTTGATCAGAGACTATAATTTAGTCATAACTATAGTCAACCAACTATAAGTGGTTTGATATGTAGTTTTGTTTGTTACACCCTTTGTATGATCAACGCTATCTAAAGACACAGAAGAAACAGGGAAGGATAAAGCAATAAACATACCACACAAAGGGACAAGCCTGGAAATTTAAACTGAGAAGTAGCCCAAACATTCCTCCTTGTTCCTTTAGCCTCCTCTGTGAACATCTGCTCCATAGGAGGAAACCCTGGGGAGAAATGAAAACCCCTATGGTGACTAAGTACTTAGAGTGGGTCAAAGTCTTTAAGTTTCTCATTAACATTTCCTCAAGATTAGAGAGTCTGCCTGCAGCCTTTGGATTGCAAGAAACAGTTTCAACCAGCGAGATTTTTAATGGGTAACCCAAGAAAAGCAAAGGGAGAGTGTAAACCCCAAGGGCAAAATCAAATACTCTACAGAAAGTTGATCAAAGCAAATGAATCTCAAAAAAAAGCAATTTCAGATTGTTTTATCAGTGAGCATAGAAAAATGCACACTCTCAGGATAAGAGCTTTTTAGAAACTCCACATGTAATATCCAGTAAAATTTCTAATCTTGCATTGTCTTCAAATACATCTTAAACTATAGGAAATGTTTTGGGAGTTTTTTTGTTTTGGGTTTTTTTTTTTGCCTTAAAATAATACGTATTTATTGTCTTACTGTTCTGGAAGTCAGAGTCCAAAGTTGGTCTTATAGGAAATGTTTAAAATAACAACTTCCTGGGTTGAACATGTTTCTCTAGCCTTAATCTTCCAATTTTCCAAAGGGTAATGAGCTTTATTTTTCCTACTTGGTAAGAAGGATTCCATTACATTTACAATTTTTTCACTAGAATAAAGTGAAGAATTAACTTTCTAGGTATATTTCTCATTCTGTCTCTGTGTGTATTTATATATGGTAAGAATTTATGATGTCTTACAAACCAAAGAGTCACTTTACAGATACAAGTCAAGGTATAGAACATGCAGTTAGGAAAAAAAAAAAAAGTAAACTGGGCGTAGTGGCACACTCCTGTAATCCCAGTATTCAGAAGGCTGAGACAGGAAGATCGCAGGTTTGAAGTCAGGTTCAGCAACTTAGCAAGGCCCTCCACAACTTAAGTGAGACCCTGTTTCAAAATTAAAAAATAGGGCTGAGGGTGTAGCTTGGAGGTAGAGTGCCTCTATATCCAATTCCTAGTACCACCAAAAAAAAAAAAAAAAGTAAGCAGGCTGGGAATGTAGCTCTGTGATAGCATGTGTACTTAGTATGTGGGAGGCTCTAGGTTTGATCCCAATACCACACAAAAAAATAAAGAAGTAAACCTGTCTGGGGATTATAATTTGCATTGGAAAATGTACATGCAGGAAGTCCACAGAGGTCCAGAGGAAAGGGTTCTTTGGGTTCCAATAGTTGGGAAAAACTGCCAAGAGCCAGGTGCATGGTGGACACTTGTAATCCCTGCTACTCACGAAGCTGTCCCCTGGGGTCCATCCCCAGCACCACGGGGGAAGGGGGGGGACTAAAGGTGTAGTCAAGGAAACAAACACTACCGAGCAAAGATGGAGAAGAGAAGAGCTCAGGAAAACCTATCAGCCATCCTACGATACCATGGTCCTCAGAGAGCATGCTCGGTGGCCTGGTGTCCCCACAGCTGCTGCCATAGTGGCCCTTTATCAGCGCTCCCTTTCATCTCCTCACGGCAGGGCACTTGCAGCATCTCACACAGCCGCTCGTCTTCCCCCAATGCATCAGGGAGATGGACTTTCACAGGCAAACTGGTGAACAAACGCAGCCTTCAGGCACAACCCCGGAAGCAGCAGTAGCTGCTCAAAAACAGACTCTCTTCCTACACAAGCCTGGTTTCTCATTTTTCAGGTGCCAACTTACTAACACGGACAAAGGAGTGTTCATTTCAAATTTGCGGTGCAGCACATGGAATCTGATTCTATGAAATTCACTGAAGTCAAGGTGGACTAGGCCCTGCTTTGCCCTCTGCGTCTGCCAGGAGCAGCCAAGCCGTGCACCTGCCCGCGCCCCAGCAAGCTGCAGGCAGTGGGGCATCCTGCGCTTACCGTGCAGCCTGCTCCCAGGAAGCGGTCACCCCAGAAATTGCTCAGAAACTTGCGCTGCTGTTTAATATCCCTTTCCACCAAATTCACCAGGTTTACAAACAGGGCCCCGCTGGTATACACATTCTTGTTAGTGTTCAGAACTTTCAGGATGAGAGGGTTTTGGTTTTTTTTTTTTTTATCGCGGGCTTTAGCGGATTGCTTGCTCCGTAGTCCCACCACGGAAGGTTGCTGCTTCATGAAGCTCCCTGAAAATTATTCCACGGTTCCTGCCATGGAAGGTCGCCGCTCCGTGCAGCTTCCTGAAGATTATTCATGGTTCCTGCCTCGGAAGGTCGCTGCTCAAGGCAGCTTCCTGACAATAGCCTTCTCACACGAAAATGACAGAAAGTCAGATATAATAATTTGGAGAAAAATATGTTTAATAACTGGGGGGTCGGGGAGCAGATAGACAACAATTCTCCTGGCCATCTGTGGCCAGCACCTTACTTTACCGAAAGTGTGTAAAGACTGAATCCAAGAAGTCTTGGGGTTGGACTTTACCATATGAAATGTTTCATTTTGAAAACGCAAGATGGCCTTTCTTTGAGCTGTATGAGAGGCAGATCTCACTGGGGCAGATTGCCCCAGCCATGCATTCTGGAGAGGGAGCACAAGGAGTCAGCGTGCATGGGCTCCGGAGGCCATGGCACAGGGATGGCAGAAGACAGGAGATACGGTTCCCAGAGGTAGCCTTTGCTGGCACTGTTCACTGTACGAGATTTGGGAGTGAATGTGAAAACTTATAAAACTTATGGTGGGCATTTACCTTTCTGTGCTAGTTTGGCTTTAGTGCCTGAACCTCATGCTAACCTGGGGAGGAGATGGGGGACAGTGCTGGTGTGGAGCCACTGCCTGGAATCTGCCTGCAGGTTGATGCACCGTGCAGGAAAGAGGCTGAGTGCATTCTTGGAAGAAACAACCAAGGCTGTAGTTCTGATGTGAGCGGGCCAGATGAGGTGATCCACGCCAGGAAGATGGGCTTGAAGCAAAGTGCATTTTCAGGAGTGCCGTGGTGAGAAGATCAGTACAAATCCTAATAGGTACAAACACTTTGTGGTTTTGCTTTGTCACGGATTTATTGAAAAACTTTTTTTTCTGCTTCTATTTTTAGCATTTCAGGTTCTAGCTTTCATTGGTTGACTCCTTCTTGCCTTTTAAATTCTTGTGCTTTTCTTTTTCATGGTCTTCGCTCTCCACTTCTACCCCCACACCTTCCTATTTTCTTAAGCATATTTATTTATTTATTTATTTATTGCAGTACCAGGGGTTGAACCCAGGAGCATTATACCTCCAGGCTACACCCTCAGCCCTGTTTTTTATTCTTTATTTTGAAACAGGGCCTCACTAAGTAGCTGAGGCTGGCCAGGAACCCAGATCCTCCGGTCTCAGCCTCCCAAGTACTGGGATTACAAGCGTGCACCACCACGCCTGTCTTTCTTAAGCATTTTTAAAACCCTGCCCCAGTGATTGGAAATAGGTAACATAAGTAGGGAGAACAAAATATTGTAGTTGATAGCTTCTGACTTGGCGTTAGTGATCTTTGTTATGAATGAGATGAAATTATTCGTGGAAACACTAAATGTCTTAAGTATAACACTAAAATATACCCCCCAATTCCTTATATCTCTCCTCAAACGTTGAACTTCAGTACAATCATGGATAAACATTGTGGTGATTATTTGGGGGTTTTTAATACACCACATAATGGTTTCTTTTTCTATAAAAAGTATTTCATAAAAAATGTTTGCTGGCTGGGCATGGTGGCACACGCTTATAATCCCAGTAATTGGGAGGCTGAGACCGGAGGATCCGGGTTCGCAGCCAGCCTCAGCTACTTAGTGAGGCCCTCCTGCAACTTCTTGAGACCTGGTTTCAGTAAAGGATAAAAAACAGGGCCGGGGGTGTAGCGCGGAGGTAGAATGCCCCTGGGTTCAATCTCCGGTACCGCCCAAAAAAAAAAAAAATCCATTTTAAACTGGACGTGGTGGTGCACACTTGTAATCTCAGTACTTGGGAGGCTGAGACCAGAGGATCCGGGTTCGCAGTCAGCCTCAGCTACTTAGGAGGCCCTCCGCAACTTAATGAGACCCTGTTTCAAAATAAAGAATAAAAAATCTGGAGAAGTATCTCGGCAGGGGTTCCAAGATGGCGACTAAGGGAAATACCATGTTATGACCTCTTTGAGACTTGGGTCTCAATTGCCATGAAAGCAACTTCTCAACAGGAGAAGAAAAGCAACAAAAACTTGAACTAAACAACGAAAAATTTGAAACGCGACAGAATCAAAGCCAGAAGACTCCAAGCGCCTTACCTGAGGGACGGCGCGGCGCCATCTTGGCCGGACCGCGCGGGTCGCTCCGGCATGGCGGCTCCACACATCGCCGGCAGAGAAGCCGGAGCCCTGCTGTGAGCTCAACTGCGGATCAGCAGAGACGAGAGCGAGCAGCGGCTCCGCCACACTCGAGACACCAAACGGCGGCCACAGCGGCTGCGGCGCCATCTTGGCAGGACCTCACCGCCGGCCACCGGCATTGTGGCTTCCACACAAGACCACGGAGACGCCGGCGACCTGCTGTGAGTCCAGCAGCTGCAGAAGAGCAGCAGTGATGGCAGCAGCGACTCCTCCATGCGACACACACCCAGACTGCTGCGTCGGCAGAAGCGGCAGCGGCGCCATCTTGGTCAGACCACGCCGGCGTCTACGGCATTGCGGCTTCTGCAGCCACCAACAAGGAAGCCAGGGAGCTCCTCTAAAACCAGCACTGCAGAGCATCGGCGACAAAAGCGAGCAGCAGGTCAACCCACGCTCGGCAGAGTCCCCAGGGCCCGGAGGCCTGACCAGAACCTGCGGCAGCAGCTGAGCCCCCCCAGAGATTAAGAGCAGCACTCAATGAGACCGTGAGTCAACGAGCCGCCCCTGGGGAGACCACCCAGCACGGACACGGGGACTCGCGGGGGCTGACACTGTGCGGATTGCCCCGGCGGAGGCGGGAGTGGGGTCTGCTGTGGGATGCGGTAGATGCGTGGATAAGCAGACAGTCCCTGGCAATATTTGGGTGGGACAGACTTGCAGCCCGCAGTCACAGCACCCTTACAGAGTCCCCGGAGATCGCCACAGACATACAGCTGTGCTACCTGGGGAAAATTGGACCAAATGAGCCCTCTCTGTGGAAAATGTGGACTTCCGTGTTTGCACAGAATCGGGTCAAAGTGACATCCGCCACTTCTATAGGCAAAGAGAGACACAAGCCCAGGGCCCCCTGCTGGTGACACCTGCCATAGGTATAGATAGAGAAAGACATAGGGACAGCACAAGTGGAGACTGCGGAGACCCACGCTTGCAGTAAGAGAGGCAATAGTGGCACTGGTCGCTTGCTCAGGCAGTGAGAGGCACCAGGCAAGGGTCCCAATCACTGAAGGAGACCAAGAATTGGGTCTGCAAGTGGACATTATACCAAGCAAGTGAGAATAACCATTCAGTAAGGGCTATTCACCTTTAAGGCTCACCTAGTAGCAACTATCTACCTCCAGGATAAGAAACTATAAAGGGAGAGAGATTAGACATAGGATACCTACAGAGTGAGAGAGAGACAGAGCTACCAAAAGCAACAAAGGTATAAACATAAGAAACCTGAAATCATGAAAAGGAAGAATAGCAAAGAAATAATGAGATCCCACAACCCCACAACAACAGAACCTACCAACACAGAAGTGCAAAGATTGCCAGAAGGACAATTCAGAATTTTAATAGTAGAAATGATACAGGATTTCTGAAAAGAATTCATAGAGGGCCTGAAAGGAATGAAGGATCAAATAAACAAAGAATCTGACACCCTGAACAGGAATCAAAAACAAGCTTTGGCCAGGCATGGTGGCGCACGCTTGTAATCCCAGTACTTTGGGAGGCGGAGACCGGAGGATCCGGGTTCATGGCCAACCTCAGCGCGCATGCGCGTGTGCACAATCTCTCTCTCTCTCTCTCTCTTCTCTCTCCTCTCTCTCTCTCTCTCTCTCTCTACCTAGTGAGGCCCTCCGCAACTTCGTGAGACCTGGTTTCAAAAATAAAGCATAAAAAAATAGGGCCGGGGTGTAGCACGGAGGTAGAACGCCCCTGCGT
>PVJS01021968.1:0-30990 GCA_004027185.1 Glis glis
AGAAAGAGCTGAGGCTGGCCGTGAACCCGGATCCTCCAGTCTCCGCCTCCCAAAGTACTGGGATTACAAGCATGCGCCACCACGCGAGGCTTTTTTTATTCTTTATTTTGAAACAGGGTCTCACTAAGTTGCGGAGGGCCTGACTAAGTAGCTGAGGCTGGCCGCGAACCTGCAATCCTACTGTCTCAGCCTCCCAAGTATGGAATTACAAGCGTGCGCCACCACATCCGGCTAACTATGTGGCATTTTTATGTATACTATATACAATCACTTTCATTGCCTGAAATTAGCATGTGACATCAGTGTTATATGGTCCACATACATAGTTCACTTTAGAGCACGTGAAATTCATGTATCATTTTAGAATGATATGAAGAACTCAGAGTGAGTCAGTGTTCCTCCTGTTTTTCCTCATTTCTGTGTGTGTGCATCCCAAATGCCAGATCCAAATTTACTAATTTTAATTTTTAGATAGCTGTATTTTTGGCAGCTCCCCTCCCCCATAATATGCCCTGTAACCTCGTAAGTCTCTGAAATAAAAGTCAAGGAAACGTTCTAACTGGATCTTCTTTTCTTTTAGATTACTCATTAGCATTAAAATGTTAAAGTATCATCAAAAACTTAAAAAAAAAGTCTTATCAAACTGCCTGTTGAACAGAGTAAACAAAAAGTTCATCAAATATGACATGTTAATATAAGTTATTTGGTGATTCTGTGTGGTATTATACTTCAAGGGCTTTTGAAATGACTAGAACAGTGTGCCCTTAGTCTTTTCTTCATAATAATACTAGTTAACAGTTATTTCATTTGTTTATCCCAGTCCCTGTGAGGTGGGTAGACCACATTCCATTTTTCTTTTGTTTTTGCAGTACCAGGGATTGAACCCAGGGGCGTTCTACCTCTGTGCTACCCCCCCGGCCCTATTTTTTTATACTTTATTCTGAAACTGGGTCTCACAAAGTTGCGGAGGGCCTCACTAGGTAGAGAGAGAGAGAGAGACAGACAGACAGACAGTGAGTGAGAGAGAGAGAGAGAGAGAGCTGAGGCTGGCCGCGAACCCGGATCCTCCGGTCTCTGCCTCCCAAAGTACTGGGATTACAAGTGTGCGCCACCACACCCGGCCACATTCCATTTTTCTTAAGTCTCACACTGCTTGGCACAGCATCACAGAACAATTAACAGTAATACTTAACATAGCACCTACTGTTTGGGGTATTCTTCTAGTGTTACAATTGAGAACCTTGAGCTGCCCTGCTATTTTGTTTTGTGCAGAATTAGACAAAATTTTTATTATCCAAAAGACTTTATTAACATAGTAAAATGCTGGAGCTTTGAAACACTTACTTTTTTCCTTGTTTTCTTTTTTATGGTGGTGCTGGGGATCGAACTCAGGGCCTCACACATGCTCGACAAGCGTTCTACCTCTGAGCTATGTCACCAGCTCATGACACCTATTCTTACCAAAAGCCTGTAATCATTGCCTGGTCTCTGACTATGCTTGGAGTACTAGCGGCTGCTCAAATCAAGGATCTAATAACTAGCAGGCACACAGATTGATATAGATGATGTTCATGAGAAACAAATAGAGAACTAGGTTTTAAAATCTGTGCTGATTCCACTCTGTGCAGTTGTGCCTTGAGAAGCCTGATCAAGTCATTGCATGAGTGCATAAATTGTTTATATTACTAATGTATCATCAGTTTATGTAAACTTGGTATTTACAAATAATGGGAACATACAATTTTGGTCAGTCTTGAAGTATGTTTTTCTGTGTGTTCTCTTATTTGTGTATAGTACTGAAAGTATGAACAGAAAGTCTAATCAGATCAGAAATTTATTTGAAGTTTAAAGGGCATAATTTAGTATACTTTTGTAAAGAATGGAGAAGATAAGGTGCTACTTTTCTGTTTCCAGTCTTTGTTTAATCAGTTTCTTGTGAAGGTGAGGGCTTCATTCCTTTACTTTTATACAGATTAATCCCATGGATTTGATTTTAGGTTTAGTTATTTATTCTCAGTTCTGAAATTCAATGTCAAAACTGAAAGGTTTTTTCATAAGCTTAAATAAATTGATTTGGCAGCATAATAACCTGAATTAATGTGAGATGATTTACATCTTTCTCTCACTGTAGTCTGAACACTTACACAGTTTGCTGCAGAATCCATGAATGTTAATGCATGGTACTTCTTTAGACCTCACTGTGTCTTGTAAGGTATATGTACTGTATTTACCTTTATAAAACTTCAGAGCTTCTGAATGACCACACAGAGCTGGTCCAGTGGTTTCACTTAAATGAGCATGGACCTGTGTTGTTGCCCATCATAGGGTCCCTGATTCCTATCGTTGGAAGATTATAGGGCATGAATGAGTAATATGAGGAATAAATTTTGCCAGAGAACATATTGAATTAAATATGTGGATAACTAAGTTAGTACAGGCCAGGCAGGAGATTTACTTTCAAATGCTGCCTTCTCTTAATTGGTTATAGTTGCACAGCACACTTAATTGCCAATTGTATGCCCAACTACCACAGCAACTGTGTGTCTACCATAGGCATGGAGGGTGATAGGAATACATCCACCTATCTTGCTCTGTCTGGGATATATATTTATCCTTCCAAATTATTCCTTATGGTTTTTAATTTGTTAAGTAAGACACTGATATAACGATGCAAAGTAAGATGAAAGCAATTGATCTTTTTCTCATTTCTCTAGTCGCCGACAAAAGCTGTATATAATGCTAGACATTGGAACCATCCAGACTCAGAAGAACTACCTGGGCCACCAGTAGTAAAACCTCAGAGTGTCACCGTAAGTGAACTGTACTTTTTAATTTTGTGAGTTTTTTCCCCATTTGGTACTGGAGGTTGTACCCAGTGGTGCTCTACCACTGAGCCACATCCCCAGCCCTTAGTTTATCTTATGGTACTGGGGATTGCACCCAGGGACATTTCTACCTCTGAGCTACACCCCCAGTCCTTTTTATTTTTTGTTCTGAATCAGGGTCTTGCTAGGTTGCTGAGAGTCTCGCTACTTGCTGAGGCCATTTTCGAACCTGTGATCCTCTTGTCTCAGCCTCCCAAGTACTGGGAATATAGGCATGTGCCACCACACGTGGCTCTCATATTTTCTTATGAGATGGGGTCTCACTAAGTTGCCCAGCCTGGCCTCAAACTTGGAAACCTTCTTTCTCATCCTCCTGAGTAGCTGGGATTTCAGGTGTACACCACTGCACCAGGCTATTTTATTTTCTTTAATAAGTTATAAATTGCTATCTTAGGCAATTACTATCTTAATTCATAATTTGTAAGTCTTTGGCTTTTCTGTTTAGCAGTTTATTTTAGTCTTCCTCATAGAAGTTTAGTAACTTCCATTTAATTCATTGGAAAAGTAAGGATTGTGAGTAGGATAGAACTTCTTGTGCCTACTTGGTTGTAAATGAAAGCCTTAATAAATGAAGATCTTTTTATTCATGACTCACATTTCATAGACTTTATAGTAATTAGTGTTTAAGAGCAAATCATTCCTTATTTGGAATTTGTATTGACCACTAAGAGCAATGCTGTAAATTACATCCTACACAGATTTCAAAGTGGCTTTCATTACTTAATTTACATTTAAAGGAAAACCTCTTCTTGCATTCCAGTGATACTTTTCAACCCAAAAATACAATTTTAAAAAGTCTTATTGAATTGTTTTTCTTCAAAAGGATTGGTAGTATACATTAAAGCTACTAGGTTAACAGTAAAGGCTGAGTCATCTGGAGTTATCTCAAAGAAATGACATTAACAACAAAAATTTGGAAATAGAGATTTTTTTTGGTGTTTTTTTTTTCCTTTTTGGTGGTGATGCTGGGGATGGAATCCAGGGCCTCTTGGATGTTAGGCAAGTGCTCTACCATTGAGCCATATCCTCAGCACCAGGAATAGGGATATTTCTAAAACACAGTGTACAGTGTCCTGTCTTAAATTGGATTATATTAAATTCCTTTGGTAGTATAAAGTTATTATGTGTACTAGTAATTAACTACCATACTAATGTATATACCATGCTCTTGTTACAGCTACTTATTTTTACCCTTAAACTACTTCAGCTTTCTATGTTTCAAGTGTTCGTTTGTTGTATTTTTTCTGTCCCATCCCTAGCTGCTTATCAGTGCTATTTTTGCATGCAGTTGTGTTTCTTTATTCTTTTAATGGTCCTGGAAACAAGTAACAAGTTCTATTTAGAGGTTAAAAAGTTTAAAAAGACCAGAAGTAATTCCTGAGTGGTTCTTTTGGGTGTAAAGCCTATCTAAGTCTTACCTAGTAGTGCATGGAATTTAAAGTCTCTCTTAGGACCTATCAGAGGCCTCCCCCCCTTTTTAAAAACGTTACGTACTTTTTTTTTTAAAGCTAAATTTGCCAGATAGATGAGATGTTACTATTTTTATATATTTATTTAGAACAACTAATTTAATACCTTTATTAATAGGTGAGGCTGTCTTCAAAGGAACCAAATCAAAAAGATGATGGAGTTTTTAAGGCTCCTGCACCACCACTCAAAGTGATAAAAACTGTGACAATACCTACTCAGCCCTACCAAGATATAGTCACTGCACTGAAATGCAGAAAAGAAGACAAAGAAGTAAGCAGCCACATACAGTTTTTCTGCACGTGGATAGATTTTTTGTATGTAACATATAGCCTTATAATGTCTTGAACAAATATTAGTACACTGAGAGCGACAGTTTTGAACCACAAGCTTACCTTGTCCTACCACTACCAATGTTTTAAAAATATTTTTGTCATCTAATGAACTATTGTATATATAAATTTTATATGAAGTACAGTGAGCCTTATATATTTAAATATGCTAGTTCATAGTTAACAAAAGAGGTGGGCTTATTTTTTCTTGGCAGCTGTATACTGTTGTTCAGCACGTGAAGCACTTCAATGATGTGGTGGAATTTGGTGAAAATCAAGAGTTCACTGATGACATTGAGTACTTGTTAAGTGGCTTAAAGAGCACTCAGCCTCTAAACACACGTTGCCTTAGGTAAGATCTTATTTTTATATTATAGTTACATGCATGCTATATCTCAGTAAATTTTTTTCACCTGTATAGAGTATTATCAAAAAGAGCCAGGCATTTTTTATTTTGTGGTATATAGCAGTGAAGAATTAAAATGGCATCTGTTTCTTCTAAAGGACTTGGTTCTATACAATGAAGGGAAAGCTGAATGATCATACATAGTGTTTTTAGTGTAGTATAGGCTTCAGTTTCTATGTGCCTAATAAGTTGGATAAGAATGTAAGCATGTTGTGATTTGGATCAGTTTTCATTCTATAATGGATTGACTATTTGATTTGGTTGAATTATCTAGTCAGTTGGGAGTATAGCCAATCAAGTATATTTATAGTTTTCATATATCAGAAGCCTTATGAAAGGTACTTTATGCTTTTAGTGGAAGTAGTAATGTAGAGAATGTACTAAAGGTAGTCATTATTTATTTTTATTTGTTTATTTATTTTTTGCGGTACCAGAGATTGAACCCAGGGGCATTCTACCTCCGAGCTACACCCCGGCCCTATTTTTTTATCCTTTATTTTGAAACCAGGTCTCATGAAGTTGCAGAGGGCCTCACTAAGTAGCTGAGGCTGGTGGGAACCCGGATCCTCCTGTTTCCACCTCCCAAGTACTGGGATTACAAGCATGCGCCACCACGCCTGGCTTGTCATTATTTCTTTTTTAAATATAGGGTGTCAAATCATGTATTACGCATCAGTATATTTTTAATAAATTGGTGTTGCTCATGGTTTCTAGGATCTTTTTTTTTCAGTGCTAGGCATTGAACCCAGGGCCTCTAGCATGCTAGGTAAACACTCCACCACTATTGAGCCATATGCCCAGCCCTGCTCATGGTTTTTATATTGAGATCTGTATGGGCAATACTTTGGCCCTTCTATCTCCTTCTTATTTGCTTGTTTTGGTATTATGTGAATCAAAACTAATATACTTGCTATTTTCAGTTTCCTGAACATTGTCTATTTTTTTCCTAGTGTTATTAGCTTGGCTACTAAATGTGCCATGCCCAGTTTTCGAATGCACCTGAGAGCACATGGAATGGTTGCAATGGTCTTTAAAACCTTGGATGACTCCCAGCACCATCAGGTATTTTTAAGTTTCTGAGATTGAGACCATTATTGAGAAATTCTCGTCTATTTGACTGTCAAAAAAATAGTTTCATTGAGTATTCATATAAATATATCCTAATTATAGATTGGGTTCATTTTATTTGTTGAATGTGTAGAACTTAATGCTATAACATTTTGCCTAATAATTTACTTGGTTATTTTCTCATGACAACATCTTTTTGTTTTCTTAACCTGTCAGTTTATACTATTAAAATTTATTCATTTACCAGGGCTAACATCCATACTGAACACTTAATTCTATAAGCATGATTTCCTCTATTTGGAAAGCACTGTGAAGAATCTTTTAATATTGTTTGATATTAATAGCATGAAAAGGAAAGGTTCTGAAATATAGCCCTAATTTTTAAGCATTTTGTCCAGTTTTAGATCTGGAAGATGACTGACTACATTGTAAAAATGAATAAATTCTTTTTTTTTTTTTTTTTTTTTTTTGCGGTACCGGGGACTGAACCCAGGGGCATTCTACCTCCGAGCTACACCCCCAGCCCTAATTTTTTTACTGTTTATTTTGAAACAGGGTCTCACTAAGTTGCGGAGGGCCTCACTAAGTAGCTGAGGCTGGGCGGGAACCTGCGATCCTCCTGTCTCAGCCTCCCAAGTACTGGGATTACAAGTGTGTGCCGCCACGCCCGGCTTAAATAAATTCTTCACTTTCATTGCCTTTGATGTTTTCTCTTAATAATGACGCATATGTAATAAAATTCACTTTTAACATTGTCAAAAGTTAGAAAAATAATCTTTATTGTTAATTATTATCAATAGTGGATTTTTTATTGTTCTTTTTTCTTGGGGGGGTACTGGGGATTGAACCCAGGTGCATTCTACCTTTGAGCTATACCCCTAGCCTTATTTTATTTTGTGTTTTGAAATAGGGTTTTACTGGGTTGCTGAGAGTATCACTACATTGCTGAGACTGTCCTTGAATCTGTGATCCTCCTGTCTCAGCCTCCCAAATACTGGGATTACAGGCATGTGCCACTACGCCCAACTCGATATTGGTGTTTTGAGATAGCCTCATACTTTTATTCGAGGAAACTATGTTCCAAATACAGGTTGGGTGATGGGATTAATCTAATACTGAGTCTTCTGAAACCAAAAGTAATAATCTACTTAATTCTAAATGAGCATAAGTTTGGTACCATGTTGTAGCAGATACAGAATAATAAGGAAGAAGAGATGAAAACTAAGAAGTAGTTTGCTTTGAGCTGGGTGTGGTGGCACACGCTTGTAATCCCATTACTTGGGAGGCTAAGACAGGAGGATCACAGGTTCACGGCCAGCCTCAGCTACTTAGCGAGGTCCACCGCTACTTAGCGAGGTCTACCGCAACTTAGTGACATCCTGTTTCAAAATAAAAAGGGCTGGGTTTGTAGCTCAGAAGTAGCCCTGGGTTTAATCCCCAGTACCACACACACACACAGAAGTAGTTTGCTTTGTTACACAGGAGTGTGGACTATAACACTACTGTGTTTTCTCAGGGACAGTGGATCCCTTGTGGCCTTTACTGTGGCATTCTAATTTCTAAAAGTAATTTGCTATGTAAACTTACATTCTACTAGTTTGGGGGCATTCACATAAGGATGGTCTGTAGAAAGGAAATTTAAGAAACAGTCCTTTATTCGTTTAATAAAGATGTTTCCCTGCCGGGCATGGTGGCTCACACTTTTAATCCCAGTATTTGGGAGGCGGAGACCGGAGGATCCGGGTTCACGGCCAGCCTCAGCTATTTAAGTGAGGCCCTCTGCAACTTTGTGAGACCCGGTTTCAAAATAAAGGATAAAAAATAGGGCCGGGGTGAACGTCCCTGGGTTCAGTCCCCGGTACCGCAAAAAAAAAAAAAGATGTTTCCCTAGAATATTTAGGGAGACCACTGAATCGTGTGTTTTCAAGGTTTCTAACAATCAGCAGTGTGAGGTGTAGGAATTTGAACTAGTAAACAAATATCAATAATGGTAATTGCTTACATGAAATTTTTTTTCCATCTGTTGAAGAATCTGTCCCTCTGTACAGCTGCGCTCATGTACATATTGAGTAGAGATCGTTTAAACATGGATCTTGATAGAGCTAGCCTAGATCTAATGATTCGACTTTTGGAACTGGAACAAGATGCTTCATCAGCTAAGCTACTGAATGAAAAAGACATGAACAAAATTAAAGAAAAAATCCGAAGACTCTGTGAAACTGTACACAATAAGCATCTTGATCTAGAAAACATAACGGTGGGTTCTTTCTTTCCTTATAAAATGAAAATGACTTTCATGAAGTCTTCAGGTACTCACAGTGGCAGTGTGACTGAACAAATCATCTAACCTCTGCTAGCCCTGGTTTTATAACTTGGCAAATTTTTCTAAGGTTTAGCTTTAAGCATAATCCATTCCCTTTCTGAAATCCCTAAACTAGCTTATCTGTATTTAGGTGTTTTTTTGTTTGTTTGTTTTGGTTTGGTTTTGCCCATAAATAGCTGTAAATTTCCTATTACATTTGGCTAAATCCTTTTCTCTTGATTTCCTTCCTTCCCTCCCTCTACTTTTAGTCCATTAGCAGTTTGAGTTCCTACTTTCTGTGGATTCCATGAATAAAAATTCAGAGGATTTTGCAAGGGCCATTTTCAATGAGCAAGTATTTGTTTATTCTAGAGTATCTCGGGATATCTGCCCAACTGCTTCAGGGGACCTCAAACAGCCCCAAAGGCTCAAAAGGAAGATTCCTAGGCACCTGCCCTTCCTGGAGCAATGTCTCTCATAATAGGGTCAGGGCCAGTAGCTGTTCTTATGTTCATGAAAGCTCTCCCATGTTTAAGATGGCTGTGCTGCTTTTACTTGATTCCAGTTCTCCTTTCTTGCTTCTTTATTTGTAGAATCAATATTTCAGCTGGGCATGGTGGTGCACGCCTGTAATCCCAGTACTTGGGAGGCTGAGACAGGAGGATTGTAGGTTCACGGCCAGCCTCAGCAACTTAGTGAGGCCCTCCGCAACTTAGTGAGACCCTGTTTCAAAAATAAAGAATAAAATAGGGCTGGGGGTGTAGCTCAGAGGTAGAATGCCCCTGAGTTTAATCTCCAGTACCACACAAAATAATATTCCAATGGTTACTAGGCCAGTAAAAGATAATTGGCCTATGATTTTTTGAAAAAAATGAGATTGTTAAATAAACAATTTTGTTTACATATAACCAGGTTTTCAAATATAAAACTTTTTTATTGCAAACTTAACTGAAAACTGCAACATTTGTCACAAAAATCTACAGAATGCTTTGTGCTAACCAGGTATGACTTAGAAATGTTGCTCTATTAAGGTAGAGTTGGTAATTGATCCTGGTAAAGGTGGAGGGTGAGTGGGAGGAGAGTAAGCTAACTTTAAATGATAAAGTACAGAACTGACATGTAGTTGGTACCTTTCACTTAACTAGAATTTGGAAAATAGCTATTGTACTCAGATGGCTCATCAGTGATCCCTGCACATCACCACATTATCTGCATACTAACTTTAAAACTTATTCATAATTTAAGTTCATTTTAGGTATTGACTATTAAAAACGTGACAAACTTATTAAATGAATTTCTCCATGTTTTGTTAGATTTATTAGAATGATAAATATCAGTATAAAAACTGTCCTACAGTTATCTACTTGCACGGTTTTGTGTGTATGTGGGGTGCACTGGGGATTAAATCCAGGAGCATTCTTACCTTTGGGCTACACCCCCACCCCTATTTTATTTTTATTTTGAAACAGGGTCTCACTAAGTTGACGAGAGTGTATTTGTTGAGGTGGTCCTCTAACTTGAAATCCTCCTATCTCAGCCTTCCAAGTACTAGGATTACGGGCATGTGCCACCATACCCAGCTACTTGCATGGTTTAAACCAGATTGCAGTGGCTAATTTTAGGATGCCTCTTTTCCCCCCATTGCAAGCTATTCTTGAATATTACGTTTGTCTTATATTGTACAGTAGATTTATTAAGCTGTTTTGTTCAAACAGTATCCCCTACACATTAGTGTTGTTTGTTATTAATTGCTTAACTTCTCCCTTGAAATACATTGTTACTGCTGATGTGCCATGGAGAGATCATTTTTTTTTTTTTTTTTTTGCGGTACCGGGGATTGAGCCCAGGGGTGTTCTACCTCCGTGCTACACCCCCGGCCCTATTTTTTATACTTTATTTTGAAACCGGGTCTCATGAATGCCACCACGCCTGGCTGAGAGATCATTTAAAATGGTGACATTAATGTTTCAATATTTAATTCAAATAACTGAGAGCTAACAGTTACAGAGTAGTATTCTTAGCTTTGGGGGGGTGGTACTGGGGATTGAACCCAGGAACATTCTACCTTAGAGATACACCTCCTTGTATTTTTTATTTTGAAACAAGGTTTTGCTATGTTGCTGAGAGTCTGGCTACATTGCTGAGGCTGTCCTTTATCCTCCTGTCTCAGCCTTCCAAGTACTGGGATTATAGGCACCACCATGCTGGGTTTGCAGAGTAGTATTCTAATGAGTGATTTGGTTGTAGGGGACGATTTCAGTTTTCAGATAAAATGTTTTTAATAATAGGATCTTTCTAAATGTTAGTTTGTAATATACTGAATATAGCCTAAAATGTCAAACAGTCCTTTTTATGCTAATAGAAATAGTAAAACTCCTTTTTCACACAGAAACTTGGAGTTTTTACTATATTAATATTATTATACCCTTTCTTAAAGAATGCCTCATTAGGCTTTAGCTTCACTTCTATGACTCATGAGCTGATATACTTGAACCAAATTAAATTTGATCATTAAACGATTCTTGGAGGGACTTAGAATGAGAATTGGGCATAGTTGAATCTGTTTTTGTAGTATTAGATTCTAGTTCTATATTTGTCACCTTGAACAACTTTGTTTTTATAAAATGCAAATTAATATTCTAGGTCCATCTTCTAAATTTGCAATACTGAGATTTTTTACTGGTCAGATCTGTTTTTTCTATTTATAAATGTTTAATTTATATTTAATTCCATATATAATATAGGCCAGGAAGTAAATTTGCATCTTTTGAAGGGCAGAAGCTCTGGAAAGGAAACCAGGTCTTTTTAGTCTTTGCTAATTAAAGCATTTCTTCTGTTATGCTAAAGTTCCTTTATTACATCAAGAACCAGATTGCCATTTGTTAGGAAGTGACTGAGCTTTAAAAAAGAAAAACAATGAAGTCAAATGAAGAGGGGGGAAAAACTTAACCTGGTTATAAAATGGCTCTTTTGTGCTTTCTCTGGTCGTGGTCCTGAAGCAGCAGTTACTTTTACAGTATACTTTGTCATGGTGGCCACCCATGGCTGCTCACCCTACAGTGTAAAGATTAATACTGGTCAGTCTGCTACAGGGCAACACTTAAATGAACAAAGGACCTATATTCAGAATAGGTAAGACAAAAACAATAAGAAAAGACAAGGAACCTTTCAGGAAAATAAGGAAATGATGAACAAGGGACCTAAAGTTGGAGAGATATGGTTAACTAATAAGAATGTGGGAAAATGCTCAAGTTTACTTTAGTCATACAAATACAAACCAAAGTAGTAAGTTACCATTTTGTACCCTCAAGCTGTTTAAAGTTTTTGAACTTTCAGGATAACTGGCAGTCCTGCATTTTGCTTCTGGAGTGTTATTTGCTACATGCTTTATGGTAAATTAATATATTGATTTACAGTTAAAAATATATATATCCTTTGATTCAGCAATCCCACACTATATTATAGAAGCAGCATTGCCAATATACGTTGAACTGACAAAAATAAACTACTTTTAATAAGTTTTTTCTATAAAAATAACCCATGTATTTAAAAACATTTCTTCAAGGTAAATTATTCAGATAAATTCAGTTTATCCTAATAAGTTCAGTTTGACTTATAAAAGCACTTACTGTTCTACATTAAAAAACCCTCAAAACCATGTGCTTGTTTGTGGAGTGAATTTTTATAAAGAAAAAACAATGTCTAAAATTGCTGCCTCAGAATTATTGCTAATAGTCAATACTCATTAATGGTGCTTCTGATTTTTAGACTGGGCACTTAGCTATGGAGACATTGCTGTCCCTTACTTCTAAACGAGCAGGAGATTGGTTTAAAGAAGAACTTCGGCTTTTGGGTGGTCTGGATCATATTGTAGATAAAGGTATGGATATACACATGTATACTGTTTTTATGTATTATTTGAAGCCTGAAGAAAATATTCTATTTATATACATTTTTTTTTTTTTGTGGTACCAGGGATTGAACTCAGGGGCATTCTACTTCAGAGTTATACCCCCAGCCCTATTTTTTATTCTTTATTTTGAAACAGGGTCTCACTAAGTTGCGGAAGCCTCACTAAGTAGCTGAGGCTGGCCCTGAATCCGGATCCTCCCGTCTCAGTTTCCCAAGTACTGGGATTACAAGCATGCGCCACCACGCCCAGTTCTATTTATATACTTCAAAAGATAATTTTGCCAATTCTAAAAGGTCTGTTCTTTTTATTTGTTTATTTATTTTTCTTGCGGTACTGGGGATTGAACCCAGGGGCATTCTACCTCCGCGCTACACCCCCGGCCCTATTTTTTTATACTTTATTTTGAAACCGGGTCTCACGAAGTTGCTGAGGGCCTCACTAGGTAGAGAGAGAGAGAGAGACAGGGAGAGAAAGGGGGGGGAGAGAGAGAGAGCGAACGCTGAGGCTGGCTGCAAACCCGGATCCTTCAGTCTCTGCCTCCCAAAGTACTGGGATTACAAGTGTGCGCCACCATGCCCGGCAGGTCTGTTCTTTTAGTAGCATCTTGGGAAGTCTCTTTCAAAGTAGAAACCATCAATACTTTGATATTTGGGGGGGCTATTATAGAATATCATACATTTCAAAATCTCACACTGTCAAATGTAGACTAATGTTCAGAAAGGTTCCAACATATTCATAGCATGTGTACAGATGACTTTAATGTTAGCTAAGGGATAAGTATTTTAACAATAAGAAATACTAACACGTTCATTTCTTTTTGTCTAGTAAAAGAATGTGTGGATCATTTAAGTAGAGATGAGGATGAAGAGAAACTAGTAGCCTCATTATGGGGAGCAGAGAGATGTTTACGAGTTTTAGAAAGTGTAAGTATGGACAACTACTTTGGGGAAATTTTTTGATACCCCTTCTCCCCCTCTACTGGAGATTGAATACAGGGCCTCACACAAGCTAGGCAAGCACTCTATCACTAAGCTACATCCCCAGCCCTTTTTGCTTTATTTTATTTTTGAGACATGGTCTGGCTAAGTTGCCCACACTGGCCTTGAACTTTCAATTCCTCCCACCTCAGCCTCCCAAGTAGATGGGATTATAGGTGTGCACCACGATGCCTGGCTATTCAGTCTGAATTGCAACTGTGTGTGTGTAACTGCCAGATAGTTTACATGCCCCTAGAGTTTCATCTTTGTTAATCCAAATCAAAATAGCACACATTCTTTGAATAACTAATTATTAATGAACTTTTTTTTGCGGTACTGGGGATTGAACCCAGGGGCATTCTACCTCTGAGGTATACTTCCAGCCCTATTTTTTATTCTTTATTTTGAAATAGGGTGTCACTAAGTTGCGGAGGGCCTCACTAAGTAGCTGAGGCTGACTTCGAACCTGCAATCCTCCTATCTCAGTCTCCCAAGTACTGGGATTACAAGCGTGTGCCACCACGCCCGACTGAACAATTTAAATGAGCAATTTATAATTCTAAGAATACATATATTATTGCTCCAAATGAAACTTTGTATGCAGGTTTTTTCATATGTGCCAAAGTTTGTTGTTCTTAATGTGGAATTTTGCTCCAGTATATTAACTTTTTTGCAGAAAACAATAAACACATACAGTGTTCTTTTTTTTTTTTTTGGTTTGCTATTGGAGATTGAACCCAAGGCTTCAACACATGCATGTTTTTTATTTTGTTTTGTTTTAATAAGTATTTTCTTTATTTAGCCTTTATTTGAGTCAAATTGTAATATTTGGCTTTGGAGAATGATACTTCAGTAATCTTATTTTGTCCTTTGGCTTTTAGGAATGACTTAACCTAGCCCAATATAGATTAGAATTTTACTACCAGTGAATTTTAGGATTCATAATTATTGATTAGTTAGATTAACTAGGTACTTATAAAAATATCTGTAGGAGCTCCTAGCATAGATAAAACTGAAATTGTTCCTTTTATCTTCTAGAGCTCTTTGGGTATATTAGATAACAGACATTTTTTCTTGTAAAAAATATTCTAAATGAATCCACTTTTGAACTTTATTCATTTTATAAAAAAGTTGAAGACTTCTGACATTCATAGTGCTTGGCATTTCATTACAATGAATGCGTAGTGAAAATATATTATTAATAAGCAGTTATGACAGCAATATCTTAATTTCATAATAAACCAAAGCTCTATTTTAAATCTGGAACCTGTGGGTTGTAGAGTTATCTCTTTAGATGACAAGGACTGTTTCTTATCTTTGTTTCTTTTGGGATACCAGGTAAAGTGTGGTGGTGTTTGAATAAATGAAAGTTATAGATTGCCACAGTTATTTCATACTCTTTCCTTTTAGGTAACAGTGCATAATCCGGAGAATCAAAGCTACTTGATAGCATATAAAGATTCACAACTCATTATTTCATCAGCTAAGTAAGTTTTTCTAAAATCTTGCATATGATTTATTTAAAACACTTGGATTGAGCTTAAAGAAATTAAGGTCATGTGTTACCTTCCTCCATAAAATGTTGTCTTTTGAATTCTGTGAATCAGAGTACATTATAGAGCAAAAGTAGGAGTGCAGATCCTGGAGCCCAAAATGTCTGGTTGTGGATTTCAGCTTCATAACTTCAGCTCTATAACCTTAGACAAGTCACTTAATTGCTGCAAATTCTTTACATGGGAGGTAATAATTGTATCTAACCACCCAGGATGGTTGGTGCAGTAAAATGAGTTTATTTCTTTGTTAATATATAATAATTATCTTTTATGTATGTATAGAATAAATATGCATATGTAAAACAGGTTTTGAATGATTTCAACATGTCTTTTGTATATTTATGTAAGGCCTACAACAGTGCTTATCATATAGTAAACACTGTTAGTTCTTAGGTTTTTTATAAGTAGACTTATCAAGCTTTCTTCTGCTGCCCTTTATTTGTACCTGTTTTCCCAGATCTTTATGTAGCTTCCCCTGTTCCACCCCACCCAACCTTCTGCACAGTTAGGCTGGTGCTGTCACCTCAGGGTGCGCATGTCTCCAGTCTGTGTTCCGTCTTTTTACAAGAGCCTCTTCTTGACATCTCTGTCCTAGTTCTCTGCCCTTTAGCCTAGCCAACACAATACCACAGGGAGTTAACCTTCTCCAGATCGCTGTTTTAAAAATACAATTTAAAATTCCAGGTCTCTGTGATTCCTTACTGTATCTGGATATATGTCCAATTTCCTAATCAAAGGAAGGCCCACTGTAGTCTGACTCCAGTTTATCTGTGTTTTAACCATTTTTATTTGGGAGAATTTCAAACTTAGACAAAAGTAGACAAAAATAGCATGATAACCCTATTGGACATTTTACTTAGCTTAAATAATTACCAATCACGGTTAGTCCCCTCTATAACTTCATCCTTTTCTAATACTCTATTATTTTGAACCAAATCTAAATGTCTTATCATGTATCTCCTCTTTTTGGTCTTGCTTTTGTAAATTGTATATTACATTTAGTGTACTTAACACATGCATTTCGGTCGTTTGTTGCCCTGTGTTACCCTCCCTTTCCAAGGAGAATTTTTTTGAGTTAAATCTGTTTCTGTTTTTTTTTTTCTTTCTTTCTTTTTCTTGTGGTACTGGGGATTGAACCCAGGGGCATTCTATCTCTGAGCTACACCCCTAGCCTCTTTTATTTTTTGTTTTGAAACAGGGTTTCAGTAGGTTGCTGAGAGTCTCACTGAGTTGCTGAGGCTGATCTCGAACCTGCGATCCTCCTGTCTCAGCCTCCCAAGTACTAGGATTGCAGGTGTGTGCCACCATGCCCAGCCTATTTTATTTTAAAAAAATAAGTATTTTAGCCAGGCATGTGACGCATGCTTGTAATCCCAGTACTTGGGAGGCGGAGACCGGAGGATCTGGGTTCGCGGCCAGCCTCAGCTACTTAGTGAGGCCCTCCGCAACTTCATGAGACCCAGTTTCAAAATAAAGGATAAAAAATAGGGCCGGGGGTGTAGCTTGGAGGTAGAATGCTCCTGGGTTCAATCCCCGGTACCACAAAAAAATAAATAAATAAAAATATATTTTTTTTACTGACAGGTAAAAATTACATATATTGTTTCTGATTTTAAAAGGTCTGTTTTGTACTTTATAACCCCTGACAGGTACCTTGTAAAAGGAGGTGTTTAACAGATTTCAGCTCTTTCATTGAGATTAGGAAATTTGTGCCGATGTTTTAGAAGTGGCAGTAGAGATGTTTGAGAAAGCATTTTGAGCTTTTTAATAGAACCGTGATAGATGTAGGGATATCATATTGAAAGATTCAGTAATATATACTAACTCCCCTACCTTCAGAATCACAGTTTAGCTCAGTACTACTTAAGAAAGTTGAGTTACTAGTAAAAACAGGGTGAGTCTGCCAACATCCTCAAACATCAGAAGAAAAAATTATTATAAGTTAGACATTCTAAGGAACATCTCCCTAACCAAAGAATTGGAAAGTATTAGGAACCTTATAGGATTTCCTCAGTATGTTTCAAAGAACAGCTAGGAATGGATTAAATGTGGCAGTATTTTCTTTAAGGATTTTATGTGGTATATAATACACAAATAATCTGCTGAGAGTCAGCTTGACCTAAAAAAATTGATGGATTTAAGCCGGGCGTGGTGGCGCACGCTTGTAATCCCAGTACTGGGGAGGCTGAGATTGGAGGATCTGGGTTCGCGGCCAGCCTCAGCTACTTAGTGAGGCCCTCTGCAACTTAGTGAGACCCTGTTTCAAAATAAAGAATAAAAAAATAGGGCTGGGAGTGTAGCTTGGAGGTCGAATGCCCCTGGGTTCAATCCCCAGTTCCGCAAAAAAAAAAATTGATGGATTTAATATTGATGGATTAATGATATGAGAGTCTTCAGAAATACCAGACCTGTTTAAGGGTTTTATTTTTTTATTTTATTTCCTTCTATTTGGGTAGACTC
Organism: Glis glis; assembly: GCA_004027185.1. NCBI lineage: Eukaryota > Metazoa > Chordata > Mammalia > Rodentia > Gliridae > Glis > Glis glis. The sequence goes on from PVJS01021968.1 coordinate 17,364, forward strand.
TTGACAGTCCTTGGGTGTAGCGCATACCATTGTACGGCTGCTCAGACATATGTCAGTTTGAATGACCTCAAGTTAAAAAGTAACGATTTGCTCTAATGTATATACCAAGTATTTAATACCCATCTTTACTCAGTCGTTTATTCTGTAGTATTAATATATATAGCATTCTCTACCTGCTGAGAGCTTGTTTCTTTTCTTTTTTTTTTTTTTTCGGTACTGGGGATTGAACCCAGAGGCATTCTACCTCCGAGCTACACCCCCAGCCCTATTTTTTATTCTTTATTTTGAAACAGGATCTCACTAAGTTGTGGGGGGCATAACTAAATAGCTGAGGCTGGCCATGAACCTGAGATCCTCCTGTTTCAGCCTCTCAAGTACTGGGATTACAAGCGTGTGCCCTCCATGCCTGGCTCTAAGAGCTTGTTTTCTAAATGAAAAATAATCTTAAGTGAGATTCAGAAGTGCCCAGCATTATCTCTTAAAAGTTTGCCCTATTTGGATTTGGGTAATGATCTGGCTTTTGTGTTGGGAAGATCTGTAAAATAACAGGGTAATTCCTGTGGGTAGTACAGGTAAAAACTTTTGCCATGAGTTGTTGGGATTTTTTTGTTTTGCTTTGTTTTGTTTTGGGGTTTTCTGTTAGTTTTTTGAGGTAGGGTCTCATTCTGTTGCCCAGTCTGGTCTTGAAACCATGGGGTAAAGCAATCCTGCCTCAGCCTCCCTCATAGCTGGGACTGTTGGCTGGTGCTACCGTGCCTGGTGTGTCATGAATTTTTAATTTTAACTTTCTTAGACAAACTTTTGAATTACTAAGTTTTTCCAAAATAAAATGAAGTGTAAAACCTGTAATATTTAGTATGTGAATGAATAGTTAAAACATTATAACTTCCAAAGTGGGGGGGGACCTGACAGCTTTTAAGCCCAAGTAAATCAAAATTTGTTGCATAATTTTTATTATTTACTCTAATATTAGTGTATGTTTATTTTCCCTTAAGAGCATTACAGCATTGCGAAGAACTGATTCAGCAGTATAACCGTGCTGAGAACAGCATATGCATAGCTGACAGTAAGCCTCTGCCTCACCAGAATGTCACTAACCATGTGGGCAAAGCAGTGGAGGACTGCATGAGGGCCATCATTGGAGTGTTGCTCAATTTAACTAATGACAATGGTAAGTAATGTTTTCTCATTGAAAGATTGTATAGTATACATGAAAATGAGTTATTCCCCTTTATTTCTTCTTTTCTTGATGTAGTGATTTTTTAAAAAATTCCATAATATAATTGACCTACTCCAGTAGGTGGAAACTACTTTTAGGAATTGATATTTCTAGACCCAGCTTAGTAGGTTGGCCTGGAAATAACCAACAGTGTATTTTAATAAATAAATAGCTATGCATTCCACAGTATCCAGGCATTTAAGCTGGGCATGGTGGTGCACACTTGTAATCCCAGTACTTGGGAGGCTGAGGCAGAAGGATTGATTGCAGGTTCGAGGACAGCCTCAGCAAATAGTGAGACTCTCATTACCCTAGCAAGACCCTGTTTCAAAATAAAAATAAAATAGGACTGGAGGTGTAGCTCGGATATAGAATGCCCCCCCAAAAAAGAATATCCTTTTTTTTTTTTTTTTTGCGGAACTGGTGATTGAACCCAGGGGCATTCTACCTCCGAGCTATACCCCCAGCCCTATTTTATTCTTTACTTTGAAACAGGGTCTCACTAAGTTGCTGAGGCTGGCTGCGAACCTGCAATCCTCCTGTCTCAGCCTCCCAAGTACTAGGATTGCAGGCGTGTGCCACCACACCTGGCTAAAAATATCCATTTTAATAAATATGGTTGTTAATGTCATCAGAAAGAATCAGTAATACTTTTCCATTTCTGCTTCTTACTTTAGAATGGGGCAGCACCAAAACAGGTGAGCAGGATGGCCTCATAGGCACAGCTATGAACTGTGTGCTTCAGGTCCCAAAGTACCTACCTCAGGAGCAGAGATTCGATATTCGAGTGCTGGTGAGTTGAAATGATTGTATGAGTGTTTTATCTAGTTAAATGATGAAAACTTCAACTTAGTTTGGGTTTAAGAATTGGTTGTTTAGTATATTATGAGTTTTGGTAAATTCCTTGTGAATGTACTTCTTAAATATTTTTTTTCTGCTGGGTGTGGTGGCGCACACTTGTAATCCCAGTACTTGGGAGGCGGAGACCGGAGGATCCGGGTTCGTGGCCAGCCTCAGCTACTTAGTGAGGCCCTCTGCAACTTCATGAGACCTGGTTTCAAAATAAAGTATAAAAAATAGGGCCGGAGGTAGCACGCCCCTGTGTTCAATCCCCGGTACCGCAATATATATATATATATATTTTTTTTCTTCCAAAAACCTTTTGAAACATTGAAAAGCATAAAAACTGAAAATGGTGATTAAAACCTATAAAGGAATCATTCTTTGGGAAGATTAGTATCTTACATATTGGGTTTTGACCATTTTGTAAATGGAAAAACTGATTAGGTTTTTAGTTTAGTTTTTTTTTTTTGCCGTACTGGGGTTTGAATGCAGGGGCGTTCTACCTTTGCGCTACGCCCCCGGCCCTATTTTTTATACTTTATTTTGAAACCGGGTCTCACGAAGTTGCGGAGGGCCTCACTAAGGAGAGAGAGAGAGAGAGAGAGAGAGAGAGACAGGGAGAGAGAGACAGGGAGAGAGAGCAAGAGAGCTGAGGCTGGCCGGGAACCCAGATCCTCCGGTCTCCGCCTCCCAAAGTACTGGGATTACAAGCGTGCGCCACCACGCCCGGCCCAGGTTTTTAGTTTAATGAAAATTATGTGTGCTGTATTTTAGGTTCTCATGTGTGATAATATGTGTCTTTTAAATTTTTTGTAGGGTTTGGGTCTACTGATAAATCTCGTGGAGTATAGTGCTCGGAATCGGCACTGTCTGGTCAACATGGAAACATCCTGTTCCTTTGATTCTTCCTTCTGTAGTGGAGAAGGAGATGATAGTTTAAGGATAGCTGGACAAGTTCATGCTGTTCAGGCTTTAGTGCAGGTAAGCAGTGACTTTACAACGTGACACCTGCCGTTTTGTTTCATCTGTCCAGTTCCTTTATCAGATAGTTACAGCTATTCCCACCCATTTTTTCTTTCCTGTTTTTTTTTATTTCCTTAGAATTCTTGTGTGTGTGTGTGTGTGTGTGTGTGTGTGTGTGTGTGTGTGTTACTGGGGATTGAACTCAGGGGCCTTCTACCTCCAAGCTATACCCCAGCCAAATTTTTTATTCTATATTTTGAAACAGGGTCTCACTAAGTTGCGGAGGGCCTCACTAAGTAGCTGGAGGCTGGCCGCGAACCCGGATCCTCTGGTCACAGTCTCCCAAGTAGCGGGATTACAAGCGTGCGCCACCACACCCGGCTCTGCTTAGAATTTTTGAAGCATGTCTTTGCTAGCATGGGGCGGTGCCTTTTAGAGCTGACCAATTCTTAAATATTCATAGTTACTAGGATGAAACTTTATTTTATTTTATTTATTTATTTTTTGTGGCCCTAGGGATTGAACCCAGAGGTATTCTACCTCTGAGCTACACCCCAGCCCTATTTTATTTTTTATTTAATTTAATTTAATTAATTAATTTATTTATTTTGTGGTACTGGGGATTGAACCCAGGGGCATTCTACCTCCGCGCTACACCCCCGGCCCTATTTTTTTTATACTTTATTTTGAAACTGGGTCTCACAAAGTTGCAGAGGGCCTCATTAAGTAGAGAGACAGAGAGAGAGAGAGATAGAGAGAGAGAGACAGAGAGAGAGAGCTACACCCCTGGTCCTTTTTATTTTATTATTTGGAAACAGGGTCTCACTAAGTTACTGACAGACTCACTAAGTTGCTGAGGCTGGCTTCGAACCTGTGATCCTCCTGTCTCAGCCTCCCAAGTACTGGGATTACAAGCATGCGCCACCACGCTCGGCTTTATTTTTTATTATAAATAGGTTGTCACTGAGTTGAGGGCCTTGCTGAATAGCAGTTGCTGGCTGTGAACCTGCAATCCTCCTGTGTCAGCCTCCCACTGGTATCACAGGCATGCATCACCATCCCTGGCTGAAACTTTATTTTAAATGAAAAAAAAAGTTTTTTCTTGTACTGGGGATTGAACCCAGAGGAGTTCTACCACTGAGCTACACCCTCAGCCCTTTTTATTTTGAAACAGAGTCTTGCTAATTTACCACATTCTGGTCTTTTTTTTTTTTTTTTTTGCGGTACCGGGGGTTGAACGCAGGGGCGTTTTACCTCCTCGCTACGCCCCTGGCCCTATGTTTTATACTTAATTTTGAAACCGGGTCTCACAAAGTTGCGGAGGGCCTCACTAAGGAGAGAGAGAGAGAGAGAGACCGAGAGAGCTGAGGCTGGCCACGAACCCGGATCCTCCGGTCTCCGCCTCCTAAAGTACTGGGATTACAAGGGTGTGCCACCACACCCGGCTCACATTCTGGTCTTGAACATTCAATCCTCCCGTCTAAGCCTCCTAAGCACTAAGATTGCAGGTGTGTGCCACCATGCACAGCCTCTTAGCTACTTTTAAAAAAATTAATTGGTAGCTGGGTGCAGTGGCACATGCCTGCAATCCTAGTACTTGGGAGTCTGAGACAGGAGGATTGCAAGTTCGATGCCAGCCTCAGCAACTTAGTGAGGCCCTCAGCAGCAATTTAGTGAGACACTGTCTCAAAATAAAAAAAATTCTAGCTGAGTTTGGTGGCGCATGCTTGTAATCCCAGTACTTGGGAGGCTGAGACCAGAGGATCCGGATTCGCGGCTAGCCTCAGCTACTTAATGAGGTCCTCCGCAACTTAGTGAGACCCTGTTTCAAAATAAAGAATAAAAAATAGCACTGGGGGTGTAGCTTGGAGGTAGAATGCCCCTGGGTTCAAACCCCGGTACCTCAAAAAAAATTAAATTAAATTAAAAAAATTTAAAGTGTTGAGGGTGTAGATCAGAGGTAGACTGCCCCTGGGTTCAATCCCCAGTATCCTTCCCCCAAAATTAATTAGGCAACTTATTTTAAAAATAAATTACATTCAGAAAGGTTTGAAATGTATACATCTATTTCCTTAAAAAGTTAACCATTTATAAGTTTAGTGTCTATTTGAAGAAATTAGTGTTTATGTATGTGTCAACAGAAATGTGCAATAATTTTTACATAAATTGAATACATAATGATGAAAGTATACTACTTTTTGCCTGCTTTGTCTTTGTGAGCTTTTTCTATCAACACATGGATTGATCTCATAATCTTGTTTGTTTTGTGAATCTGGGGATTGAATCCAGGGATATTCTACCTCCCAGTTATTTATTTTTTATTTGGAAACAGAGTCTTACTAAGTTGCCAGAGGAGAGCCTCACTAAATTGCTGAGGTTGGCTTTGAACCTGGAATCCTCCTGTCTCAACCTCCCAAGTACTGAGATTATAGGTGTGCGCCAAGATCTCATTCTTTGTAATGTCTGCATTACCATTTAGTAACTAATTCTCTACTGATACAGTTTTTTTTTTTTTTTGGTGGCAATGAGGATTAAACCCAGGGGCATTCTACATCAGAGCTATAACTCCAGCCCTATTTTATTTTTATTTTGAAACCATCTCGCTAGGTTAATGAGAGTCTCACTCTTTGCTGAGGCTGTCATCGAACCTGCAATCCTCCTGTCTCAGCTTCCCAACTGCTGAGATTACAAGCGTGATCCACCACGCCTGGCTTGATACACTTTGTGACTGTTTTGTGACCTTTTGACATACTTTTGTTACAGAAATTATAGAAGTAAATAAATCTTGGGCCATATTTTTCCAAAGTATGTGTGGTGATTTTCTTACTTGGGAATTGTTATAGCAGAGTATGTACATTTACATCTCAACCTATCTGAATCACCAACAACATGCTTCCTCCTCTTGATTTGTATTTCTCCTCCAATTGTTTGAGTCTTTGTTTCTTTTACCAACTTTGGGCAGTACAGTTTTTAAAAATACTGCCAGTCCAGTGGTTTCCTAGATGCCTTTTGCACATGGCATTAAATGGCATTTTTCATATTCAGTAACAATAATGGACCATCCTTAAAAAATATTGGGAGCCAGGTGTGGTGGCCCACACCTGTAATTCCAGTACTTGGGAGTTCTGAGACATGAGGATCACAGGTTTGAGGCCAGCCTGGGCAACTTAGCAAGACCCTGTTTCAAAATAGAAAGGGCTAGGGGTATAGCTCAGAATTTAGAACCCTCTCCTCCTGCCCCAGTTATTTGGAAACCTAAAGAGCTTTTGTGGTATAACCATCTGCATTTACTGTATTACGAATTAAAAGTTGTGAAAAATTACATTAGCCACTAGAGTAATGGCATAATCACATGGCATGTAGAATCTTTAGGATTCTTCTGTACATTCAGAGAGAATTAAAGAAGTCAGTTGACACCCGGGTATGGTAGCGCATGCCTGTAATACCAGTACTTGGGAGGCTGAGACAGCAGGATTGCAGGTTCAAGGACAGTCTCAGCAAGTAGTGAGACTCTCATCAACCTAGTGAGACCCTGTTTCCAAATAAATATAAAATAGGGCTGGAGGTGTAGCTCGGAGGAAGAATGCCCCTTGGTTCAATCCCCAGTGCCACAAAAAAAAAAAAAAAGAAGTCAGTTTACCTCTTAGGATTATGAAGAATGTAGTCTTGACCTTCCACACTCCCCAATAGGGTCTCAGGGATACTTGGACCAATTTTGAGAACTGCTTTATTTTCTCAAGGGTGTTATCTTATACTTACTGTTTGAATACCACTCTTCTGTATACTCAGCAGATCTTGGAGGCCTGCTTGGCTTTTGATTTTCAGTCTATTCTCATTATTAACTTGGAGCATTTCCCAAAGCATGTCAGGGAGTATATTAGTAGCAGCATAGGGAAAAAAGAAAGTAAGTGAAGGCAAGGAATATAGTGCGTGCCCTTTGGATTGTAGGGAGTTCTTTCTGATACTTTTACTGATTCTTATTTATGCCTTCAAATTTAAAGAGACCATGTTATTTTCCTCCTAACATTATGTAGTTTTATTCAGGGCTCTTCTGTACTTTGTTAATTCATCCAGTATGACTAAGTCTTGTAATTTTTTGCTTAAATTTCTTATCTACTATTCAAATTAAGAATTATTGAAGCTGAGCATGGTGGCGCACACCTGTCATCCCAGTACTTGGGAGGCTGAGACAGGAGGATTGCAGGTTTGAAGACAGCCTCAGCAACTTAGTCTTAGCAACCTAGCAAGACCCTGTTTCAGAACCAAAAAAGGGTTGGGGGTGTAGCTCAGAGGTAGAATGCCCCTGGGTTCCATCCCCAGTACCACACACATACACAAAAAAGATGATTGAGGCTTTCATTGTGAGCAGTACCTGTATCATTAGTAGATTACTTGAACAGATCCTAGCACCTTTTTGTACTTTTGTGTTGGCTTTCAGTAGGATACAGAGGAGAAACTTTTACTTAATTTTCTTCGTGTGTGTGTGTGTGTGTGTGTGTGTTGTTTGTTTGGGCAATTCTGGCAATCAAACCCAGGCCTTGGGCATGCTAGGCAAGCACTCTACTATTAAGCTACATCCCCAGCCCAAACACTCCACTTATTTTTTTTCCTCCTCCACTTATTTAAGGCAAAAGATTTGGTATATACATGTTGGTTGGTATTGTCTTTGAAATGATTTTCAAAAAAAATTTTTATCAGCTATTCCTTGAGCGTGAGCGAGCAGCCCAGTTGGCAGAAAGCAAAACAGATGAGTTGATCAAAGATGCTCCCACCACTCAACATGATAAGAGTGGAGAGTGGCAAGAAACAAGTGGAGAAATACAGTGGGTGTCAACTGAGAAGACTGATGGTACAGAGGATAAACAGAAGAAGGAAGAGGATGATGAAGAACTTGACCTCAATAAAGGTGTGTTTATTTTGTGTGGTGTATTCAAATTGAGAATGATTATTTTTATTCTTCAAAACTTTTTTATACTTTAATTATGTATCATAGTGAGATTCAAATTGATACAAACATACATGCACACTTGGTGAATTTCTCTCTTCAAAATGTATTTTAATTCATGTATTGTCAGCATGTAGCTATTACTTCAAGGCCTCCCTGTTCAATCCAAATAAACTTTGATAGTTCAGTGCTTAGAGCAGTTTTTCCCAGCAGTGAGGAAGGTGCATGGCAGTGAAGGCCTGCTAGTGATGGTATGGTTAGTCGAGTCACTTTTCCTTCCTGGGCCCTCCCCTCCTTTATTCTTTTGTAAAAAGTAGCAGCTGAACATTGTGGTTTTTCCAGTTTTGGATATTTGAGATTCCTTTATCAGCTTTACTTCAAACTGAGATCTATTGGTCATATAATTACACTAGTAGTTCTCAAAAGATTAGTACTACTAGGTTGCAAATGCACTGGAGGGAATTTCTTCACTAATCATTTATTGAGTATCTACTGTTGTCTGGAATTGTGAATTTATTTAGATATAATTCATTCACTATAAAAGTTACCTTTTTAAAATGAATAATGCAGTAGTTCTTAGTATATTCACAAAATTGTACACCTATTACTACTATCTAATGCCAATCATTTTTCATTAGCCCTGAAGAAACTACATACCCATTAGTAGTCATTACCTTCTTGTTCTCCTCCCTCAGCTACAAGCAACCACTAATCTACTGTTTTCTCTCTATGGATTTGCCTGCATCAGACATTTCCTGTTAAAGGAATCATACAAGCCGGGAGTGGTGGCACACACTTGTAATCCTAGTACTTGGGAGGCTGAGATAGGAGAATCACAGGTTCGAGGACAGCTCAGCAATGTAGTGAGGCTCTCAGCAACCTAGTGAGACCTTGTTTCCAAATAAGAAATAAAATCAGTCTGGGGGTATAGCTCGGAGGTAGAATGCCTCTAGGTTCAATTTCCAGTACCCCCCCCCCACATACAAAAAAAGGACTCATCCAATTTGTGGCCTTTTATAGTGGGCTTCTCTGAGTCAGCTATATGTAGCAGCATGTTAGCTCTGTATTACTTATTTGTATAACCAAGTAATACTACATTGTATTACAGTACCACATTTTGTTTGTTCATTTGTCCACTGAAGAACAATTGGGTTGTTTTTCCTTTTTTTTTTTTGGTGGGACTGGGAATTGAACCCAGGGATATTGTACCACTGAGCTACATTCCCCAGTCTTTTTTTTTTTTTAATAACTATTATTTAGCCGGGTGTTGTGGCACATGCTTGTAATCCCAGTACTTGGGAGACTGAGACAGGAGGATCAAAGGTTCACGGCCAGCCTCAGCTACTTAGTAAGGCCCTCCACAACTTAGTGAGACCCTGTTTCAAAATAAAGAATAAAAAATCAGGCTGGGGGTGTAGCTCAGAGGTAGAATGCCCCTGGGTTCAATCCCCAGGACCGCAAAAAAATAATAATAATAACTATTATTTTATTTTGAGACAGGGTTTCACTAAGTTACTGAGGCTGGCCTTGAGCTTTGTGACCCTCCTGCCTTGGCTTCCCAAGTAGCTGGGATTATAGGCATTTGCCACCATGCCTGGCTGGGTTCTTTCTACTTTTTAAAGGTTACTAATGATGCTGCTGTGAATAGTTGTGTACTAGGTTTTTTGTAGTCATATGTTTTCATTTCACTTGAATATATATGTAGGAGTAGATTGTTGGATTATATGTTAACGCTAATATTTTGGTGAAATGTCAAACTTCTCCAGTGTAGTTGTACAATTTTACATTTCTATCATCAATATATGAGGGTTGCTGTTTCTCCATGCCATCAAAAATTATCTTTAAAAATTTGGGGGGGTCATTTTAGTGGGTATGTAATGATATCTTGTGGTTTCTATTGCAATTCCCTGATGACTAATGATGTGGAACATCTCCATGTGCTTATTGGCATTTTGTATATTTTTCTAGGAAATGTCTATTCAAGTCCTTTGCCCACTTTTTAATTGGGCTGTTTGTTTTTTACCAAGTTATAAGATTCTTTATGTATTTTGACTACCTGACCCGTTTGTTTGTTTGTTTGTTTGTTTGTTTTTGCGGTTCTGGGGATTGAACCCAGGGGCATTCTACCTCCAAGCTACACCCCCAGCCCTATTTTTTAAAATTTATTTTTGAAACAGGGTCTCACTTAAGTTGCAGAGGGCCTCACTAAGTATCTGAGTTTGGCCATGAACCTGCGATCCTCCTGTCTCAACCTCCCAAGTACTGGAATTACAACCGTGCGCCACCACACCCGGCTTACCTGACTCTTATTAAATACAAGATTCTATGCTCCCATTCTGTGGGTTGTCTTTACTTTGTTAGTGGCGTCTTTTATTAAAACAAAAGTTTAACTCAGAGGATTATGATTTCAGTCCTTATATTTGGGTCCCTACTGCATTTTATGTTAACTTTTATTAATTTGGAATATCTAGTTGTCTTAGCACCATTTGTTGATGTCTAACTATTTTTTAGGAAAGTAATGAAATATTTGTCATTATGGGGTTTGTGCTATTTGTTACACTATTATAATTCCTGTTTCAAACTCTCAGCCCTTCAGCATGCTGGCAAACACATGGAGGATTGCATCGTGGCCTCCTACACTGCTCTGCTTCTTGGGTGCCTCTGCCAGGAAAGTCCAGTAAGTAATAGTTCAGAGATGTTCTATGTGTCTTTTTAAAAATTCTAATATAAGCCAGCCATGGTGGCACACACCTGTAATCCCTGTACTTGGGAGGCTGAGATAGGAGGATCAGAAGTTTAAGGCCAGCCTGGGCAACTTAGTGAGACCCTGGCTCAAAACAAAAAGAGCTGGGGGTATAGTTCAGTGTTAGAGTGTACTGGGTTCAATCCCAAGTACTGGGAAAAAAACAAAAAACAATTCCAGTGTAACAGCTTCATACTGTTCTAATTCACTTCTTTCTTTAATTTTTCCACTTATACCCACTTTATTCCAGAAAGACTTTTAACTGATTATAGAGTTATTTAAGCAATTTTATTTCTTCCCTATGGAAGAAAGAAGAGAGGAAATGTCTAGCCCTTGTAGTAGTTTCCTTTAAATTACTTAAATAGCTTTCTTTTTTATACCCTGGACATCTCTATCTCCTTTCCAATATAGGTTTTACTGAGTAAGGCTTGGGATGAAGTGAATTGTTAGTCTTTATGGCTTTATTAGAACTGATATGCCTATCGGAGTCAGGCTGAGGTTTTTTTTTTTTTTTTTTTTGGATGGTACTGGGGGTGGAACCCAGGGGCATTCTACCTCTGAGCTATACCCCCAGCCCTATTTTATTCTTTTTTTTTTTTTCTTTTTTGCGGTACTAGGGATTGAACCCAGGGGCATTCTACCTCCGAGCTACACCCCCGGCCCTATTTTTTATACTATATTTTGAAACCAGGTCTCATGAAGTTGCAGAGGGCCTCACTAAGTAGCTGAGGCTGGCCATGAACCCGGATCCTCTGGTCTCCGCCTCCCAAGTACTGGGATTACAAGCATGCGCCACCACGCCCGGCTATTTTATTCTTTATTTTGAAACAGGGTCTAACTAAGTTGCAGAGGGCCTCACAAGTTGCTGAGGCTGGCTGCAAACCTGCGATCCTCCTGTCTCAGCCTCCCAAGCACTGGGATTACAAGCGTGTGCTCCATGCCCGGCTAAGTTTTATTTTGAAACAAGGTCTCACTAGGTTGATGAGACTCTCACTACTTGCTGAGACTATAGTTGAACCTGCGATCCTCCTGTCTCAGCCTCCCAAGTACTGGGATTACAAGCGTGTGCCACCATGCCTGCTGAGATTTTTTAAAAGGCAGATTCATGAAGCCAGGTATGGTGGCGCACACTTGTAATTCCAGTACTTGGGAGGCTGAGACCGGAGGATCCACGTTTGCAGCTAGCCTCAGCTACTTAGTGAGGCCCTCCACAACTTAGTGTGACCCTGTTTCAGAATAAAGAATAAAAAATAGGGCTGGGGGTAAAGCCCGGAGGTAGAATGCCCCTGGGTTCAATCCCTGGTACCACCAAAAAATAGGAAAAAGAAAGCAGATATGAAAAAACCAAGATAGAGTGTTTTTATGTTTTTAGTCTTATTAAAAAAGAAACTTTGCATACATTAAAATTAAGCCGGGTGTGGTGGCGCATGCTTGTAATCCAAGTACTTGGGAGGCAGAGACCGGAGGATCCCAGGTTGCGGCCAACCTCAGCTACTTAGTGAGGCCTCCGCAACTTCGTGAGACCCGGTTTCAAAATAAAGTATAAAAAAAAAATAGGGCCAGGGGTGTACCTTGGAGGTAGAACCCCTTTGGGTTCAATCCCCGGTACCACGAAAAAATAAAATTAAATTAAATTAAGCTGGGCATGGTGGCACATGCTTTTGTCATTCCAGGACTTGGGAGGCTGAGACAGGAGGATCGTGGGCTGTGGCCAACCTCAGCAACTTAGTGAGGCCCTCTGCAACTTAGTGAGATCCTGTTTCAAAATAAAAAAAAGTAAGGCTGGGGGTGTAGCTCAGAGGTAGAATGCCCCTAGGTCAATTCCCAGTACCACCAAGAAAATAAAATAAAATTAAGATAGTATATAATGTCAGAAACTTTTACATATTTTTTGCAATTTTCAAGATATATCCCAAAATAAGAGTACATATTAGGTCTAATGAGAGCTAGCTCTTGTTTGATGCATGTCCATTCAGATACTTCTGGTTGGAGTGAAAAAAGGAATAGTATATAGCCTGTGTTCAGCTGGCTTCCAGTAAGATGTCAAAGTCAAATGTGGGTTATTTTAGTGCCTCAGTGAGTTCAGGGGCTCCTAATTTCTGTCTTTAAACTGCTGTCCTCTGCATGTTGTCTCATGTTCTTTTCTAAGAACACTTGTTGTGGGTAGAGTACCATTTAGTTGAAGAAAGGTCAGCAGTAGTAGGTGCCACCTCTGTTTCTTTTGAAGACACTTGTTTTTCTCCCCCTTACCAAGTAGACATACCCCCATTTTGGCCACCATGGGGTCACATGCTTTTGTTTGAACCAGCCACTGGCTAAACAAATGGGATTACTCTGAGCAGTGTAGATCATCAGGCTCTACCTATGAGAACTATGAGTGTCTAGATAATCAGGCTGAGTCAGTACAGAAGTTGAAGGTTATGGCCCTTGGACAGTCTGCTGAGGAGTAAAAACAGTATATGAAGGGGATGTCAGCATCATTGTCAATGTTCCATTTAAAATTTGGGGCACAGGTGGATATAGCAAAAGGTAAGTAGTAAAGCCAGATTTTCAAATGAAAAATTTTCCCTAGGAGCAAGGGCATTAAGGAGACAAGAAAGAGTGGAGATCTACAGTGAGTGTTAGCTTTAGGAGAAAACAAGGGCCATCTCTGTTTTAGCTGAAGTTTTGGAGGAAAGAGTATAATGATAAATGATGACTTCATTTGAGCAGGCACTTGTCCTGGGTTTGGTGCATGGGGCCATCTATCCGCTCACATTTCCTAATTTTTGCCATGGAGTTCTCTGTGTTTCCTGCCTGTCCCCCCTACCTTTCTGTACTTTACCTGTATTTGTCTTAAATCCTGGGTTTTTCCTTCTTTCCTTCCTTCCTTCCTTCCTTCCTTCCTTCCTTCCTTCCCCTCCCCTCCCCTCCC
>PVJS01021969.1:0-30987 GCA_004027185.1 Glis glis
GGAGGGGCGTGGCCTAGGGCGGAGCGCGGCGGCTCCTCAGCTAAGCACCACGCCCGGCGGGGCGGGGCGGGGCGGGCCTGGGGCGGGGCGAGGCCACGGCTCCCCCGGGCTCATTGGGCAGGGCCTGGAGGGGCGTGGCCTAGGGCGGAGCGCGGCGGCTCCTCAGCTGAGCACCACGCCCGGCGTGGCGGGGCGGGGCGGGCCTGGGGCGGGGCGAGGCCACGGCTCCCCCGGGCTCATTGGGCAGGGCCTGGAGGGGCGTGGCCTAGGGCGGAGCGCGGCGGCTCCTCAGCTGAGCACCACGCCCGGCGGGGCGGGGCGGGGCGGGGCGGGGCGGGGCGGCCGCGGGCTAACGGTCCGGGCGGCGGGCGCGTTCCCGCGGGCGGCGCCTGCAGGGCCCGGGCCGTTCCGGAGCGCGCGGCCGCCTCTGGGCTCCTCCTCCGCTGCCGTGCGGCCGCGGCTTCCTCCTGCCGGTCTCGCTGGCTCGGGCGGCCGCTCGCCGCGCCATGCGGATGCGGCCCTCGGCGCCCGCGCGGGGCCTCCGGGTGCTGCGGGGCGGGCGGTGACGGCGCGGCGCGGGCGAGGACGCCGCCATGGGGGACAGGTCGGGCGGGCGGGCCGGGCGGGCGGGCGGGCGGCCGGGGCGGGGCCTGGCGCGGCCCTGAGCGCTCCTCTCGCGCAGGTGCATCCCCGTGACCGTGCTCCCGGGCTGCGTGGGCTGCAGGACCCTGGCGGCGCCGGCGACCTGGACGGCGCGCGACCTCAAGGAGCGCATCTGCGCCGACACGGGCTTCCCGGTGGCGGAGCAGCGGCTGTGGCGCGGCGGCAGGGAGGTAGGCGGCCCGAAGACGCGCGGACCTCACCGCCTGCATGCAGGCTTCCTTGATTTACCTTTTCAGTATTTAACCCCCCCCCCGTTTGTCTGAATCTTCACCTTTTGAAATTAAGATGACTTTAAATGGGCATTGTAACCTGAGGGTTTTTTTTCTTAATTTAGAGACACCATCATTGAAGTGACTTAACCATTACTCATATTTTTCTATTCATGTTATAAGTTTAACTGGAATGCTGCTAAGTATCTTCACCGTTTATATCTTGGAAGCCGTCCTCCTCCGCGTGTTTTTCCTCTCTGTGCTGGGGATTGCATTCTACCTCCAAGCTAAACTCCCAACCCTATTTTATCTTTTTTTTATTTTTATTTTTATTTTTTTTTTTGTGTGTGCGGTACTGGGGATTGAATCCAGAGGCATTCTGCTTCTGAGCTACACCCCCAGGCCTGTTTCATTTATTTTTATTTTTTATTTTTATTTTGTTTTGGCAGTACCGAGGATTGAACCCAGGGGCATTCTACCTCCAGCTACACCCCCAGCCCTATTTTTTAATCTTTATTTTGAAACAGGGTCTCACTAAGTTGTGGAGGGCCTCGCTGGCCTGAAACCTGCAGTCCTCCTGTCTCAGCCTCCCAAGTACTGGGATTACAAGAGTGTGCCACCACGCCTGACTTGCCATACACTTGGGTCAGATTTCTCTTTTTTTGTTCACTTAGACATGGGTTTCTGATGAATCTGTTCTGCTCTTCCACAGGGATCAGTCCTTATCAGTTCCCTGAGGTTTTTGTTGGTAGGCGGACATTGACTCCCTTGAGGACTTGATGGAATTGAAAAGGAGCAAACTCTGTCATTTGTGTCTCTCTCTGTGCCTAACCCAGTCTCTTCACCTCCTTCTCCTTGCTCCTCTCCTGGTCCATGCCCACTTCTCTGGTTACGCCTCTGATTCTTTGTCATTGCTCAGTTGTGGCTCAGTCTTGCGATTGGAAGTGTCTTAGCAGGAGTCTGGAAGCCTGGGTATGGGATGGCGAAGGGTGCAGTGGGTATAGAGTTGGGACTGGGTGGGAGGTGAAAGGGTCCAGGTAGGACGCTGCCCTGATAGGAGGTTTAGACTTGCTGTGAAGTGAAACCCAAAGGAAAGGATATGCAGGAGACTTTGTCAAAGACAGACTTAATGATGGTTTGGTACCAGATGGATCACTGGGGTTTCAGGGCTTGTATAGAATAATGCCCAAGGCCATGTTCAGAATGTTCACAAACCAGGAGTCAGACCAGGAAAATAAAGGTTCAGCGAGCAGAGATCAGTCCAGAGGGGCGGCTAATTTGGGGAGAGAGTGGTGATCAGCTTGCTTTTACATCCGATTCAGCTGATGGTGCGACAAAAGAAGCATCTAGGAAAATACACAAGACAGGCGAGCACCTGCCTGTGTGGCTGTACGCTGTCTGTGCTGCCCTCGTGTGTAGAGAGGCCAGATTGAGTCACACGCCAGGCTCTGCTTTCCTGTTTCTAATACGAATGGGAAAGAACTAATTCTAACCTATTCTAAGGTCCGCGCTGGATGGTGAAGTTCAACAGGCAGCTGCAGATCTGAAACTGAAATTCAAGGGAGCTGGGTCAGGGTAGAAGACTGAACTTTGAGGAGCCACTGGTGCTTAGCGCTTTTCTCTTTCTGTCCTTTGGTAAAATGTGTTGGAACATGATGAACATTTATTGAACAGCTCATTGTGTTCCAGACACTGTTCCAGGAACTTTACACCTATCATCTCATTTAATACTCGGAATAACCGAATGAGTTATCACTGGCTCATTTTGCACAAGAGTATGGCCAGGGTTCAAAGAGATGAAGTATCAGGAGGATTTGAACCCATGTCTGTGTGATTCTAAAGTCTAGGGACTTTTCACTATTTCATACTGTGGAGAATCTATGAAGGTGTCTGTTGGGGATGAATAAAAGTTAAATGCAAAGCTCTTGAAACACAGAGGAAGGGATTATACCATTAAAAAATGAACTTTAAAAGTCAAGGATGAAGGATGAAGCTCTGGCAGAAAACCAATGAGGGCATAGTCTGATTCAAAGAAGATGGGCTGTGCCATCAAAAAGAGTCGCATGTATAGAAGCAGCTCTTTTTTTTTTTTTTGCGGTACTGGGGATTGAACCCAGGGGCATTCTACCTCTGAGCTACATCCCCAGCCCCATGGTTTATTCTTTATTTTGAAACAGAGTCTCACTAAGTTGCTGGGGGCCCCACTAAATTGCTGAGGCTGGCCTCGAACTTGTGATCCTCCTGTCTCAGTCTCCCAAGTACTGGGATTACGAGCGTGTGCCACCACACCCAGCGAAGCAGGTCTTTTAAGAAGTGGGTTTTTCTTTTCCTTTTTAATTCCAGTGTTGCTCAGAACGTTTTGGATTTGAAGTACTAGTGAGACTTCTAAGTTCTTCAGGGTAGGCAGGAAGTGGAAGCTGTTGACGCGCCTGTCACTTTCCTGGTTTTGGTTGGTATTAAGCTTAGTCAGCAGTAGGCACTTTGTCCTCAGTTGCTCACCTCTTTCTCTTTGTCTCTGCTTTGCTTTCTCAGGACTAGGAGTGGAATTTATAAGGGTCTCACTTACCTCCTGTCCCATGAAGAGACCAAACCTGTTAATTATAGCTATGCCATTTCCTGACTCCCCTTTTTTTTTTGTGTGTGTGTGTGGGGGTACTGGGGATTGAACCCAGAGACATTCTACCTCTGAGCTACACCCCAAGCTCTTTTCATTTTTATTTTTGAAACAGGGTCTCACTAGGTTGCTGAGGGCTTCGCTAAGTTGCTGAGGCTGGCCTCGAACCTGCAATCTTCCTGTCGTAGCCTCCCAAGTACTGTATTGAGATTACAGGCGTGTGCCACCACACTGGCCCCATTTGGTCTTTACCAAATGAATTTGAGTTTCCATGAAGTATAATTTAACTTTTCTTTTAACTGATTACAAACACTACCACAACTTTGGAGTCTTCAGCATCTCCCTGTATCTTGGACAGCTAAACAGAGGAAGCGGTGTGGGGAGAGCACGGCTGTGGTTAATACTGTATTGTTTGCTTAGTAATTTGAAGAGGGTTATTGTTTCCTAGTAATTGAAGGTGAGCATCTGCGATTTCTGAGGGTCGGGAAGGCTGGTAAACCTGAGGTTCAAGTTGTTTTATAATCTCTGTTTTAAAAGCAAAATAGATTGCAATGGGCAACTTTTAAGATTTTCTATGGCACATTGCATCTGAGGATGAAGAGGTCCAAGGTTCTTTGGTGTGAGTATCCAGAAAAAGGAGAGGTGCAAGCAGAGCTCCCCAATCTCTGCTGCCTGCCTGCTCTTCTTCCTGCAGATCGGCCTCAGGTTACAATCTACCCAGACTGTTGATGGCCAGACCTACAGAGTCAGTCACCTCTGTGTAAACCACTGTGCCTCTGTCCCGAGTCCTCTTCCTTTTCAAGTCCTCTCTAAGAGCCGGAAACTTCTTCCTGTGCGATAGATTTCCTTCCTTCCTCACTTCCTGTCTTCCTTTCTTTCAGTGCACGTTAGCCATACTAAATTGGACTAATGATCCTTGTATTCGTGCGGCTGTCTTTAGTAGTCAATTAGTTGATTAATTAACAGCGGAGTGTTACCTGTGATGACCTCATCGGTGGAGAGCTAGGACGGGGCAGTGGTTGATCTCTGTATCTTCCTCCTCAGCCTGCGTGCCTGTGCCTCCTCCTTTACCTCTACGTGTCTATTCTGTTGCCTTTTCTGTTGTTTTAATATTTCTGTGTGTG
Organism: Glis glis; assembly: GCA_004027185.1. NCBI lineage: Eukaryota > Metazoa > Chordata > Mammalia > Rodentia > Gliridae > Glis > Glis glis. The sequence goes on from PVJS01021969.1 coordinate 4,611, forward strand.
TATATTTGTATATATGCATATGTATGGTATATGTGTGTGTAACCTAAATATATAAATATACTGTTTACTTTTAGCCATTTATCAACTTTATAAGAAACTGTGTAAAGGCCGGGCGTGGTGGCGCACGCTTGTAATCCCAGTACTTTGGGAGGCGGAGACCGGAGGATCCGGGTTCGTGGCCAGTCTCAGCTCTCTCTCTCTCTCTCCCTGTCTCTCTCTCTCTCTCTCTCTCTCTCTCTCTCTCTCTTTACCTAGTGAGGCCCTCCGCAACTTCGTGAGACCCGGTTTCAAAATAAAGCATAAAAAAATAGGGCCGGGGGTGTAGCGCGGAGGTAGAACGCCCCTGGGTTCAATCCCCAGTACTGCAAAAAAGAAACTGTGTGTAGTAACAATGGGCTAGCTTTTTTCATTCAGTATTGTATTATTAATATCCAAATTGTATACAGCTGAGTTAATTCATTTTTCATTGCTATATAATGTCGAGCTGTATGAATATGTCACAGAATTTGGGTTGCTTTAAAATTTTTCTTGTTAGCAATAGTCCTGCTGTAAATATTCTTATCCATGTGGTCTGAGGCACCTGTGTAAGAAGTAGGCTAGCTTTAAGATTCATCGGGAGTATGTACATGAAGGTGCTCTAAAAACTGAGAATAGTAACAGTGTGCTCAGATTTGTGTTTTATATAGGGAATACACTTTGGAAATGTTGACCAAAAGGATGATTTTGTATTATGTTAATGATTCTGTTTCATCATTAAAATGTGAATTTGGGCTGGGGGTGTAGTTCAGTGGCAGAGCACCTGCCTATCACGTTTGAGGTCCTAGATTCAATTCCCAACACTACCAAAAAAAGGGGGGCATATGTTATAGCAGAAATATGAGTATCTTTATTTATTTGTAATTATTTAAAGAAAATTTCTTAAATTTTAAAGTTTAAATCCTTTAAAATTTTAAATAAAGGTTTTGACTAACTTTCTATTCTCTGGAATATTCACCTCTTCAGAGCAACTTATTTCCTGTTAATAGTTAACAAGCATTACTTCTTAAGTGAATAAAGATGTGAGATAAGGTTTTGAATCTACAGTATTAGAGATTATGTTGCTTTTCATATATTTTATTTTCTTCTTTTCAGTTATCTGACTGGATCAAGATTGGTGATCTGACTTCCAAAGATTGTCATCTTTTTGTAAACCTTCAATCAAAAGGCTTAAAAGGGGGAGGTATAATACTGACTCTTCCGGGAGTATATGCCATATTTAGTTGCATGAGATTGTGTTTTAAAGTAGAAACAGTAGAGTGAGATGGTTGCCGGAGCCTGGGGGAGGTTTTGATCAAAGAGTACGAAGCTTCAGTTATGTGGAGCAAATGGGATGTGGAGATCTCCTCTACAGACCCAGCCTGAGTGTGATTAGCAAGACTGTATTGCAGACTTACACATTTGCCAAGAAGGTAGATCTTCAATTACGTGCTCTTTCACAAAAGGAAAAGACAAAAAGAGGGAGAGGAAGGAAACCTCTGGAGGTGATGGATAAGTTTAGGGATTGGTGGTAGTGATGGCTTGATGATTTCACGGGTATATACTTATCTCCACATTCCTCAGGTTGTGTACATTAAATATCTGTACCTTTTTCTGTGTCAGCCATACCTCAGTAAAGAGGTTTAACAATGATTATGTTTTAAAAGTCAATTGAAAGCATATGATATTGGGATGCAGCAAGGGGATACCAGAGTCAGAGGAGTGCACGGGCGGATGGAGCGAGTTGTAGTGATGAGTGAGATGGAAGTCTGTGGAAATGGTCTTGTTTAGTCTTGGTCTTGGTCGATAGTTGTACCAAAATTATGCAAATAAGCTTAGCGTATACAGGTTGGGTAGCCTTAATCCAGAAATCTGAAATGCTCCCAAATCCAGAGCTGTTTGTTAGTGTAATGCCGCAAATGGGAAATTCCATGCCTGATTTTGTGTGACAGTTCATAGTTGAAACACAGGCATACTAAAAATATCCTGTAAAATTACCTTCAGGCTTTGTGTACACGGCACATCTGAAACATAAATGAATTTCATGTTTAGAGTTGGATCCCACTCCCAAGACACTTCATTAAATATATGCAAATGTGATAACATCTAAAATCTGAAACACTCTGGCCTCAGAAACACTTGAGAAGGTCCCTTATCTAGTTGCTAAGGGGTACTCAACCTATTATTTAAAAAAAAAACTAATGGTTTAGGCTTTTTTAAACATGGATTACTTTTTACTTTTATATGGATTTTTAAAATTGCGTGCCTTGAGGAATTACTTCCCTCCTCCTCCTGTACCTTCCTGTCACCTACCTGAAGGTGACCTGGCAGTTGGTGTAAGAATATCTAGTATAGGCAAGGGTTAAGAGCACTTAAACTGGATAGTCTTGAGGCCAGGACTGCTGAGCTTCACAATTGTTGGAACACTGGTTAAGTTGAGAGTATTAAGAATGTGATAATAGGCACTGCTATCTCTGGCTAATAGTTTATCGACAAAACACTGACACATAGCACCAAGTGTTTAATTTGCTTTGGAAAATAGCAACTCTTCCATCCTCACCGTGCTCTCCATTTTTGAATTAATAATCTTTTGTGATAGTATATTTTTGAAAACTTGTTTGAAACCTAATTTATAGCTCAGTTAAGAAGATTTGATGAAATTGAAGCCGCCTTCCTTTGCAGTGAGTTGCTTAGTAAGGTAGCGGTCGTACCATGGCCCTGTTACACTGTGATGTACCAGATCACACGCAGGTTATAAATCATGAGAATTTTTCTAACTCATTTTAAATGTATTCTGTATTTTAGGTCGATTTGGTCAAACAACCCCACCACTTGTTGATTTTCTCAAGGACATTTTGAGAAGGTATCCGGAAGGAGGACAGATTCTTAAGGTAGGGTACGTGCGGTGTTCGTGCGTGATTACTCAATAAAAATGGCACAAAATAAGTTTACTTAGGAATGTTGTCTTTAAGTTTTTACAATTCTGTCTAGACTTGAACAGTAGTGTTTCTTCCCCTCCCTGGCGGCCGTGCGTAGCTGGGTGTGACTGTGTGCGGTTTCCAGGGCCGAGGAGTGCGCGGGCGGCTGTGTGCCGTCGTGAAGCACAGTGCTGCTCCTGGAGCTGTTGTAGAACGCCGCGCAGGGGCCTCACACCAGCCATCCAAACTGATACAGGCTCGTCACAGGCCAGGAGCACGTGCCTATTTGGCCCTGGATTTATAGATTTGCTTTTTTGAGAGGGTTTACTTACTAGAATAATTATTTTAGTTATTTATTTCTACTTAATGACATATTCTTTTAGTTTGAATGTACTACTTAAGAAAAACAAAAAACTGTACAAGCATAAAAGAAAGCAGTAAAGGAAGATATTGCAAAAATTAGATTTTGTGCTTAACCTTGATGAAAACTCTTTAATGAAGTGTTGAAGTAGATCAGTTATTATGCATTTTCCTTATTGTTAACTTACTGAGCATTTACCATCTTGGGTGTCTTGGTCCTCATTTCGTTTTCTAGGTTAGATGGTGAACTTTCAGAAGGTCTATTCACTCATGTCGTCATGCTGGGATAGACACTGTGTGAAGATCGTGTTGTGTCTAGTACTGGTCATAGATGAGATCTTTTAGAATGGGTGCCAGTAGCTCACAGGAGGTTAATTTGCAAACTAGTTTTGCATTAGTCTGTTAGGACAATGAAGATGGGAAGAGCGTGGTTACGGAGTTGTTGTGGGGTAGAGAGGAGCGAACATAGTAATTTTGGAGTGAAGATGGAGTTGGTACAGGGGTAAGGCCTCGTGGCTTCAGGAACCAGTGTGCAGGGTCTGAAGCAAGCAGCTGTGGTTAGTCTTTCTACTTGTGTAAGTTTGTATTGTAGCCAGCTCAATAGAATCTTTGTTCCTGAGATAGTTTAGTACTAGATTTAATAGGAATCTTAAAAACTTGCTACACCTCGACTATCATCTTTTATGATATTTACTGAATCAGGTCCAGATATTTTAGTGACTTGCCCAAGAGCAAATGCAACATTTATTGCTACTGCTTCCAGAATCAGTTCAAAAGTGATTCCCTGATGATTACAGTGGGGGAAAGCTTCCCAGTCCTATTCTTTGTACAACTTGTGGTTGAGATTTGGAGCCTGGGACTTAATATTTTATTTCCAATATCTCTTAATATTTTTCTCCATCTCTGCATTCTAAAATATATATAAATCACAGATATCAGAATGAAGACAAGATCTAAACTAAAGTTCTGTCATCTTGTAAGCTACCTATTGGGTTTTGTTACCTACTTAGTCCTTATTACCATCCTATCTGAATATAAATAAGTTTACTAATTTTGGGGAGCCCGTTAGACTGAACAGAGTAGGAATGGGGCTTGACAAATTAAAAACCCTGTGAGAAATGGGCAGTTGTGTACTAGGAGGAGTTGGTGGTGGTAAGGCTGTAGAAGGGTGCGGTTCATAGGTTCATGTTTGGGGTTGGGCAGCCGGTGCTAAGACGCCCAGCCTCTTGGGTGTTCTCGATGAAATGAACGCCTGCTCTCAGCGAGCGGTGGGCTCTGCACCCTCCCGCAGCCTCACTGGTCATTGCAGTCATGTGGACTGGTGTCACCTTTCTGCTCTGACGAAGGCTTCTTCTGCACATTGCTCTAGTGAAGTGCAAGCTCTCTCCAGTTCCTACCCACCCACCTCTGACTGAGTGACCCAAGGTTCTGGGCCCCAAGGTGCTTCTCCCCAAAGCCAGAGGTTCACGAGCGTGATGACACAGAGTGATGTATTGTGTCCTAATGACCATTTAGAACACGAGCCTTCGGTTCGGTTTGGTCGAAGTCAGGACTCATTCAGGAAATTGTCGTCTATTGAGTTTTCCTACTTGAGATGAAATCTGAAGAACAGCGTGGATGGTGTCTCTGGAGTTCAGCTCAGGTTTTGATCATTGTGGGCTTGCTCTAGGGCTGAGTCTTATTTCAGTCTGCAGCTTCCTTCCAGCTGACCCCCCCCCCCCCGGGTGTTTGGTAGGTGTCCAGAAGGATTGGGATGGTCAGTATTGGAGACTGTGTTGCGGCTCCTGAGGAGTGTAAATCTTACAGTCTTTCCTTTCTTTTTCATCACAAGGGTCTGGTCACCCATCCAGTTACCCACTGTCCACCAAACAAACTTCAATATCAATCCCTTCTCTGAAAGGACAGAGTCCGTTCTGACCATCAAAGGATTTCTGCTTATGCAGGAGAAAGACATACTTATGTTTCAGGCTCTCAAGAATGTAGCCAGCTGGGCGTGGTGGAGCATGCCTATTACAGTACTTGGGAGGCTGAGACAGGAGGATCCCAGGTTTGAAGCCAGTCTCAGCAACTTAGAGAGACTCAGCAACCTAGTGAGACCCTATTTCAAAATAAAACATAAAAAGGGCTAGGGGTGTAGCTCAGAGGTAGAATGCCCGTGGATTCAATCCCCAGTACTCTGCCTCCCCACAAAGTAGCCTGTGAAATGGTACCTAGAGATTGATACCATTTGGTTTTTTCTTAAGAGAAGGTAAGTGCTAAGTAGATGAAACCGTTCAAGCAGGAGGTACCTGCCTCAGGCAACAAGATGTGCAGCTTTTGGAAATAGAGTCATTTCTCTTGAACAGAAGCTTTAGGTAGATTGTGAGTGAGAGACAAAGTTGAAAATCGTCCTGGGATTTTTACTTAGATGTTAGGAGATGGTGACTTAAAAGATGAGTCTTAGGTGTGTCTAATCGCATTGGGACTTTGCAGCCTCGCTCTCATTTGCACGTGACAACTACTTCCAGTAGTGACCTTGTTAGAGCTTAAAGATGCAAATTGTGGGTTTTCTTTAATATGTTTACTTTTTAATTATTGTAGGTGAATATAAAGATGGCAATAGATTACTATATATTAAATTTTTTTTTGTGTATTTTGTGGTTAGGAATTAATTCAGAATGCAGAAGATGCCGGGGCCACAGAAGTTAAAATTTTATATGATGAAACTCAATATGGAACAGAGACTCTTTGGTCCAAAGACATGGCGCAGTATCAGGGTAAGAATCCACAGTTAGGAGCAATCTCCAGTCTCTGCTCTATATCCTCCTATCAGGTGTTTTTTAAGGATTTGTAATACATTGTTCAATGAACAGTCTAATTATAATTTGTACTTCACGTCTCGGCACATGTAATTCCATTTCTTCAGGTGTTTTTCTCTGCTTTTGGTGGAAAGATGTCTCTGCTGGGTGGTATTTGTAGAGAACAAAGAAAAATCTCAAAACATAACACACAATATAAGTATATCAGCCTGTTATTCTCTTCAGTCATCTCGTATTTTTTGTTATCAGCAGGATACGGGCTACCCTTTCTGTATAAATAACACCTTTTTTGCATTTGGGAAGAAGTGGTACGAGACCGTGTTTTATGTATTATTTCCTGCTTCAGGGGGAATTTGTGCTAGGGATGGGAAGAAAGATTGAAGGGGAGGAGGGAAGAAAGAAAAGGAAAGATATTAAGAGAATCATAATGAGCAGTCTTGATAGCTCACTCAGACTGAAGCACTGTGTTGAGAAGGTTCATCACTTTTTGTTTATCCTGCAGTTGATGCAATGGTTGTGAATGCCTGGGTGTGATGTCCAGTGACTGAGGAGACGAAGGGTCAGCTCACTTCCTACACAGATCTTCAGAGAGATTAGCTCAGACAGTTTTAAAAAGATGCTTTGTGATCTCGGAGGGTGGTCATCATTGGTAATTAAGTATTTAGCGTTGATTGCAGTTACTGCGGTCATTCTTGGATCAGGTTTGTGACTTGACTGTTGCGCTTTCTTTATCCTTTAAAAAGAGGTGTGTGAGCCGCGGTGACCTCTGGCGGCTGGCGGTCTGTTTTGACTCGTGCCGCTTTGCTGATTCCTGGCCGGTCATCACCGAGGTCGGATTGTTTTATGATGAGGATTAGCCTGTAAGGTCTCTGGACTCTAAGTCGATGCTTTAAGGTAACCATTGTGGAGCACCCAGCGTGGATTCACAGACCTCAGCTGCCGTGTGGCTCAGCTTTGCAGCCGCCTCGGATTCTCGTCTTTACTCTTGGTTCTGCGAATGTGGCAAGGGCAGAATCTATCTCCTGGCTATTTTGAGGATTACTGTTTATGTCTGGTGCCTTTCTGATGTAAACTGTCATGTATGCACTGTAGAACCACAAAGGTGAGAGTGTAAAGAAGTCCTAGAAGCATTTTGATTCTAAATTTTGCTTGAGGTCTAGACTTTTTTGCTTCCAATCTTCATCTCATTTAAAAAGACTATTTTGACCAAGATTTTTGGCTTCTATGAGCCAGACGTGGTGTCACATACCTATAATCTCAGTACTTGGGAGGCTGAGTCAGGAGGATTACAGGTTCAAGGCCAGCCTCAGCATTTTGGTGAGACCCTCAGCTATTTAGCAAGACTGTTTCAAAATAAAAAGGGCTGGGGGTATAGTTTGGAGGTAGAATGCCCCTGGGTTAAATTCCTAGTATCAAAATAAAAAAATAACAAAAACCAAAAACTAAAACAAAACAAAACAAAAACCACACCGGGCCTCTGTGCTCTTGCATATTTGAGACAGTCTTTTTGCATTCAGATATGACCAGTCATCTTGGATCACAGTTTTTTTTTCCCATATCCTGGCACTTACTCTTATAAGTCCTCTTGTGTCCAACTGGGTATTGTTCTTTTTTATGTAATAAGATAACAAAAGTCTCAGATCAGCGGTGCAAGAGAAAGAAATGTTCCCAGCATCACACTTCCCTAAGGATTTCAAGGATCTAGTTAGGACACACGGGAAGGGATCGTGGCTCTAGAAGCCTGGTGGGCCTGCTACCTCCCTCTGGTCCTGTGCTGCTGCACGCACGCTTGCCTGGGTTAGCAGGAATGGTCTCTGAGCGGTACGTGCAGACTGTAGCTTTCCCAAGTGTTCCCTGGGTAAAGAAGACAGACGGCAGACCTCCTCTGGCTCTTTTCTTCCCAGACACACATTTTGTTTTTCTTTCAGGGTGTTTATTCCTTTCACATCTCACTTTCAGAACCAAGATCATCCCCCTTTTAAAAAATTAATTTGTTTTTAAAAGTTTTTTTTAAAAAACTTAATACTTTTATTGGTGCAGTGTAATTCTACATCATTGTGAGATTCAAAGTGATACACACACGTGCGCACACACTTGGTGTGATTCCTCCGCGTCCCACCCGGGTGTCCCGCTTCCTTCCGTGTACATGTTAGTGAGGTCGGTAGTGATACCTCCATATAGGTACCTAACATTATTTGAACTGTGTCCTTCCTCAGCCCTCTTTTTCCCCAGGCCCCTTCCACTATTCTACTGGTCTTTCTCCTCATTTATCCAAAGTACCCTTTATTTCCCATTTTCTCTCTAGCTTCCATGTATGAAGGAAAACATACAACACTTGAGTTTCTGAGACTAGCTGATCTCCTTTAGCATAATACTGGATGGAACTAGAGCATCCCCTTTTGATCAAGATGGATGGTGCAGTAGGCTTAAGTTGGTCTCAGTGATGGAGGCGGAGAGATCCAGCGAGACTCCAAGCTGATTAAAGCCACGGCAGAATATGTGGCTTTTCTCTGAATTCCAGCACTGACTACAATCCGATCCATGCCCTTTTTAAAGACGCCGCATGACGACCAGGCCCTCCTTGCCAGGTGCAGAGACGTGTTGAGAGGGGAGGATCTGGTCCACTTTTTACCAGTCCCTGTGCTGGGGTGAGGTTGTCTCTGGTTCTGACCCTGAGCAGCCTGGGTATCAGGAAGCTCCAGTTCCCACGGCCTCAGGCAGCTCCACTTTCAGTGAGGCCATTCACCTTGTTCCTTCTCTCAGGCCCTGCCCTGGTGATGGAGGACGGGAACCTCAGAGAGGAGATGTGAGGGGGAAATCCGTTTTCATGTGAAATACGTCTGTATTTGATAAAAAGGGGACCTGTTACTTTGTAATTTAACAAATGTTTCATGTGAGCAGGAAAGGGTTGGCTGCCAGCTTTCCTGTTGGTGGTGGGAGGGAAGTGGGTCTTTCTCAGGCTGGGGGTCTGCTGTGTTCCTGGTAATGTGTGGTGGGTGTGTCCCCTGCCGGATTTCTAAATTACTGTAGTCACAGAAGTTCTTTGTAGATTCTGGTAAGAGGTCCTCCCTCAGGCCTGCTGTTCGGTGCTGTGAGTTTTTGTGGTCCTTTTTTCTGTGTCTTTGTAGGTATTTTTAATGGGTATTTGGAGTAGGCAGAACCACACACTGCTTGTTAGATGCTATTTTAAAGCAGCTAGAGTTAGCTGTTTGGTAGGAACAAGAAATTTGTTTTATTACTATTCCTGCAATATTATTACATAAAATTGTTTTATTTATTTCTGTAGAGACTGATAGTGTTATATTATGACATTAAGGACTACCAGCGCCGGGTGTGGTGGCACACGCTTGTAATCCCAGTACTTTGGGAGGTGGAGACCGGAGGATCCGGGTTCGCGGCCAGCCTCAGCTCTCTTGCTGTCTCTCTCTCTCTCTCTCTCTCTCTCATCTTAGTGAGGCCCTCCGCAACTTCGTGAGACCCGGTTTCAAAATAAAGTATAAAAAATAGGACCGGGGGCGTAGCGCGGAGGTAGAACTCCCCTACGTTCAATCCCTGGTACCGAAAAAAAAAAGAAAAAAAAAAGGACTACCAGCATCACATACTGACATTTGTAGGCATCCACTCTGCAGGGCGCTGAGCCTCACTCTTACTTACACTGTCTCCTTGGATGCTCAGCTCGCCTTGCGGAGGTACTGTTCTTACCCTTGTGGGGTGAGGGGACCGAGCCTCGTGGCTACAGTTGGTAACGGCCAGGCTGCTGACATCCAGACTCGTCTAACTCCAGAGTCCTCTCCCCCACCACGTGCTTCTTGTCAGAACAGCCTTGGTTAATTTCTTATCTCAACTCTGATTATTTTTAAAATAGAAGTCATACCATTTTTGTAAAGCAAACTAGGCCAACGTCCCTGTATCTAGGCTTAAACTTAAAGGAGCCCGAGAAACACCTCCCGAGTGTGCTGGGAATCTCTGTGTAAGCTCATCTGCATGTCGCTTAGACAGCTCCATTCACTGTAGGGATCACCCAGCCACGCACATAGGCTCTCCACACTGCGCGTGTATATACTTAAGTAGCTTTGTTAAGGGAAAACATTGGCCACCTTTAAAGTATGATGAGTTAATAGAGTTGGATATGTTCAAAGAAATAGAGTTCCAAAAATACTTGCAAATTATAAATATAACTTTAAAAAGAAATTACTTTGGAAACAGTGTGGTATAATTCTGGAGCACTTATTTAAACATTTGTCACATTAATGACTGAGTTACACAAGTGATGCCTTGTATGGGAAAACAAAACCGAAATAAGCAAAACTGTAGGCTCCTTTAAGGTGATTATGAACATTGCTAAAGGATCATTATTCACCCTATAAAATAACACATTAACAAGGTTTCTTTAGATAGCAAATCTCCTTAGTGCATTTCCAGGTAGTTTCACTCTAAAAATTTTAAATATGCTATTTAGAACACTTTTTACAAAGTGTAGCACATGGTGATTGGTTTCTTTGTGTGTTCTATGTTTTGGGTGTCTACATTCTATAATAAATACACTTAATTTTTTTCTTTTTGGATTTTTGGCCAATAATACTGTATTTATCCAGCTGCAAATTTTTACTGTTATCTTTTTTATTTGATTGTGAAGACAATTGAAATTATAATGCAGAATTCAGTCGCTGCATTCTCTTCTCTCCATTCTCCCATTCAGTAAGTGATTTTGTTTCGAGGAGGTTCTTGACATAGACCTGACCACTCCAGGCCCTTCTTTCTGAATATCTGAATATCTCCACGCCCAGGGCCAGCGCTCTATGTGTACAACAACGCGGTGTTCACTCCAGAGGACTGGCACGGCATTCAGGAAATCGCAAGAAGCAGGAAAAAGGACGACCCCTTGAAGGTTGGGAGATTCGGAATTGGTTTCAACTCTGTCTACCACATAACAGGTCAAGTATTTGGCTTTCTTTTAGTCTTGATAGTGGAAGATATTTTAGGCCATATTTTGTAACTTGTTTGGATAACTACGGAGATGACTCTCTCAGAGATGATAGTTTCAAAGCTGTCTTTCCTACATTCCTCTGTCAGTTGCAAGAAGTATGTCAAAGAAATACCAGTTGTGTCTTGAATTATGGTTAACTGTACCAGTTTTACGTCACTGTGTGATGTTAAAAAAGTGAAGTTACCATGATTCAGTGGAATCAGTGATTTTGTGTGAAATTTAAAATGTAGCTTTTAATACACAAAAATGTTACTATTAAAAATTGTTACACTGCAAATATTTAAGGATTAAAATGATTCTTACACATTTTCTTGGACATGTTTCTAAATATCAGAAGGTTAAAGAAGAAATTGTAATGCATCTCATCATACTGAATAACTGAGAAAATGAACATCTTTGAAGTTGTGGTACTTCTATGTTTTCCTCTCAAATAAATACTCTAGCCGGGCGTGGTGGTGCATGCTTGTAATCCTTGGGAGGCTGAGACAGGAGGATCGCAGGTTCGTGGCTAGCCTCAGCTACTTAGCGAAGCTCTCAGCAACTTAGCGAGACCCTGTTTCCAAATAAAAAATAAAATAGGTCTGGGGGTGTAGCCCAGAGGTGGTAGAAGGCCCCTGGGTTCCATCCCCAGTACTACAAAAAAAAAAACCCCACAAAAAACAAAACATTCTGCTCTTCTTAGATTTATAAGTATTTAATTAATTAATTAATTAATTTTGGTACTGGGAATTGAACCTGGAGGCCTTCTACCTCTGAGCTAGACCTCTAGCCCTATTTCATTTTTAATTTTGAAACAGGGTCTTGCTAAGTTGCTGAGACTGGCTTTAAACTTGCTATCCTCCTGTCTCAGCCTCTCGAGGACCGGGATTTTAGGCGTGTGCCACCATACCTGCTACCTATTTATGTATTTTTAAAAAATCACTTTGAATTCATATTTTGAGTCTAGAAAGCACATGAGGTTTCTGGTTCATAGATACAATGGGAAATACTTGAAGCTCTTAGCGTAGACATCTCTCAGAGTATATGGCTATTCTTCCAGAATCACAGCTCTGATTGTGCAATAAAAATTCTTTATGGAATTGTTCGATTTTTGTTTGTTTTTTGTGGTACTGGGGATTGAACCCATGGGCATTGTACCTCTGAGCTATACCCCCAGCCCTGTTTTATTTTTTATTTTGAAACAGGGTCTCAGTAAGTTGCGGAGGGCCTTGCTAAGTTGCTGTGGCTGGTCACAAACCTGCAATCCTCCTGTCTCAGCCTCTCAAGTGCTGGAATTATAGGTGTGTGCCACTATACCGGGCTTGGATATTTTTTTTAAATAGTTTTGCTTGAAACTGTCTTGCAGAAGGACAGACTGAGCAGGCAGTGCTATAGCTATAGCTAGGATGAGCATTTATCATCCAAACTGGGACATATTTGAGCACAAAAGGGGTGGTATCATTTTCAAACAACTGGCCTAAATTGGGACTCCCTGGGCAAGGGGAAATTAGGGTTATCCTAACCACAGCTGAATTTTAGTAAGCTATTTCATTTACATTAATACTGATATATCAAATAACATTGTCTATATTACATGCAAAATTATATTAAATTATATCTTAAATATAACTATTATTAATAGTCACACGTTCACCTGCTTACACCTCAGGTCTGGAACGTGTAGAGGTTTGTAGTTGTTATGTGGTACAAGTGACTTGCACAAGCGTGGAGACTCTTGTGCAGGAATTAACTATGAAGTTAGAGCTGGGCCGATCGCCCAGCATCTGTGTCACAGTGTAGCTCCCTTCTTCCGTTGATAATGAGCACATTTATGTGGGGCGCTAACCGGAGAGCTGTTCTCTAACCTGAGGGTTTGAGAAGGTTGGAGTCATGCTTTTAAAATGCCAGATGTCTCCCTGACCTGATTTCAGTTGTGGGGTGTGGCACTGTGTACTGGGAGTAGGGACAAGTGTACCCTAGGCTGCACTGTTGATGGGTTTAGCCAGGGAGTTAAATCCACCCATTTGCTACTTAAAATACCAAAGAGCTTAGGAGTTGGTAATATGACAGTTGAACCTGCAGTTGACAACCACAGCTATGAAGGGTACTGAGGTGACTTCTTGCATGAAGCGTAGGTGCTAAAGTCTGTGTGTGAGGCCATGCTTGACAGAATTCCCCTCGGGAAGTCCTTGGAGAGGCACCATGGACAAGAGTTTCTTTCAGTCCAGTAAGCCAGACACATTTGGTTTTTCTTTCTTTTTTTTTTTTTTTGTGGTACCAGGGATTGAACCCAGGGGCATTCTACCTCCGAGCTACACCCCTGGCCCTATTTTTTATCCTTTATTTTGAAACTGGGTCTCACGAAGTTGCGGAGGGCCTCACTAAGTAGCTGAGGCTGGCCGCGAACCCGGATCCTCCGGTCTCCGCCTCCCAAGCACTGGGATTACAAGCGTGCACCACCACGCCCGGCCACTTTTGGTTTTTCTGCCAGTGTTGGAATATTACTGTCATTAGTTGAGATGCAGGCGAAGTGTTGATATCAATCAGGGGCCATGTGATACAACAAAGTGTATCTTTGCACAGTACCTAGCAAGGTCCAGCGTGGTGGGATGCTCCCAGCCTGAGAAGCACTTGCGGGAGCTGGCTGCTCTCACTCACTCGAGGGCCTGTGCCTGCTGGGTGACGTGGCGGGTGGAGCCTCCTACGCTGTATTTCTCTCTCCATCTTTCTTCATAGTCTACAGTTGAATTTTTAATTTTGAGTGTAGGTTGCAACTCTTCTATTTAATTGGGTTCATGTGGCTGTGGAGGCTGAGTGGCAATATCCAGATACTCTTCGCATCTGCTTTTTAATGACTAATTCTAGGTTTCTACAACAATCTTGGGAAGTTTCTTTTCTCTTTCTTTTTGTGGTGCTGAGGATTGAATCCAGAGGCATTCTATTTCTGAGCTACCCCCCCAGCCTTATTTCATTTTTAATTTTGAAACAGGGTCTCACTAAGTTATCACAGGAGGATCACAGGTTCAAGGCCAGAGCACAGTAACTTAGCGAAACCCTGTTTCAAAATAAAAAAAATTAAAAAGGGCTGGGGGTGTATCTCAGAGGTAGAATGCCCCGGCTTCAATCCCCAGCACCCGCCCCAATCATTGAAAGTTTCTATGCCTGGCACTTATTATTGATGGGATTGAATCAAAAGAGAAATTATTTTTCATACTCAAAGCTAAATTGTTTATGAATCATTTAATACTTTTTCATGTTATATTTTATGATAATTATAATTTAATTATAACTAATTATACTAGTGCATTAAACATCCGAGTTGATCATCACAACAATTTTTCTTTACAGATGTTCCTTGTATCTTTAGTGGTGACCAGATTGGGATGTTAGATCCTCATCAGACGCTTTTTGGCCCCCATGAATCAGGCCAGTGTTGGAATCTCAAAGATGACAGCAAGGAAATCACTGAGCTTTCGGACCAATTTGCACCTTTTGTCGGCATTTTCGGGAGCACCAGGGAGACGTTTGAAAGTGGCAGTTTTCCAGGGACGTTCTTCCGTTTCCCTCTTCGCCTGCAGCCTTCTCAGCTTAGTAGCAACCTCTATAACAGGCAGAAGGTTCTCGAGCTGTTTGAGTCTTTCAGGGCGGATGCAGACACAGTGCTGCTCTTCCTGAAGAGTGTGCAGGATGTGTCTCTACATGTCCGAGAGGCTGACGGCACTGAGAAGCTAGTGTTCAGAGTGACTGCCAGTGCGAATGAGGCCCAGGAGCACGAGCGGCCGGCTTCTCTCCAGACTTTGGGAACTGCTATAAGGAACTATTGTAAAAAGATTCCAAGTGCTAGCGTCACCTGTGTAACGTATCATATAAATATAGTTCTAGAAGACGAGAATACTAAAGATGCGCAAAAGACATCTTGGCTGGTGTGTAACAGTGTGGGTGGGCGAGGGATTAATAGTCAGCTCGACTCTTTAGCTGATGAGTTGAAATTTGTCCCACTCATTGGGATAGCCATGCCTTTAGCAGGCAGAGACGACGAAGGCAAAGGAGCCACGTCTGACTTCTCAGGAAAAGCCTTTTGTTTTCTTCCTTTACCTCCTGGCGAGGAGAGCAGAACGGGGCTCCCGGTTCACATCAGCGGCTTCTTTGGCCTGACCGACAACCGCAGGAGTATAAAATGGCGAGAACTGGACCAGTGGAGAGACCCGGCAGCCCTGTGGAATGAGTTTCTCATCATGAACGTTGTTCCCAAAGCTTACGCTGCTCTGATCTTAGATTCCATAAAACGTCTGGAAACGGATAAGAGCTCCGACTCGCCCCTGTCGGTGGATGTCATCTACAAGCTTTGGCCTGAAGCCAGCAAAGTCAGGGTGCACTGGCAGCCAGTGCTGGGGCCTCTGTTCAGCGAGCTGTTCCAGAACGCTGTGATCTACTCCATTAGCAGCGACTGGATCACGTTGGAGCAGGCGCACTTCTCAGAACTGGACGAAGGTTTGGAATACACAAAATCTGTGCTCAGCTACCTCCAGAGCGCGGGGAAGCAGATCGCCGAGGTGCCGGGCAATCTGGTCGCTGCAGTTCAGCTCAGTGCCTCCTCCAGCGCCACTCCCGTGAGGAAGGTGACGCCCGCGTGGGTGCGGCAGGTGCTGAGGAAGTGCCCGCACCTGGGCAGCGCTGAAGAAAAGCTTCACCTTCTGGAATTTGTGCTTTCCGACCAGGCCTACGGCGAGCTGCTGGGGCTGGAGCTGCTACCCTTGCAGAACGGAAAGTTTGTCCCCTTCTCCTCATCTGTGGCCGATCAAGACGTCGTTTATATTACCTCAGAAGAGTTCCCAAGGTAGACTTCTCAGATGCTGGTTTATTCTTCGGGGCTCCCTGCCCCTGCCCACTTTTAGAGTCCTTTATTGCAAAACTTATCAGTGATCTATGTAGATTTTATAGTTAGGAAGACTTTGTTAAAGTATTAAAGGATAGATTTTATATCTTAAAATGAGAAAGCATTCCAATGTTTATCAATTTAAAAAATTACCCAAAGGCTGGCATGGTGGTGGGCACCTGTAGTCTCACTACTTGGAAAGCTGAGCTGGGGGGATTGCTTGAGCCCAGGAGTTCAAGGCCAGCCTGGAACACATAGCAAGACCTCCCACCTCAAAAAATAAAATTATCCAAGTTTTTTTTCTTCCCTTGGAGATTCCAGTAACATAACACTGAAAACAATGTTTGTAAAGTGCTAGTAATAAGCTGGGTATGGTGGCACATGCCTGTAATCTCAGTAATTGGAATGCTGAACAGGAGGATCACACATTCAAGACCAGCCTTAGCAATTTAGCGAGACTTTCAGCAACCTAGCTGAGACCCTGTCTCAAAACAAAAAATTAATAAAAAGGGCTGGGGACCTAGCTTGGAGGTAGAATGCCCCTGCATTCAATCCTCAGTGTCAAAAACAAAAAAGTGCTAGTAGTGGCTAGGTCAGATTAGTCACTAGTGAGCTATTTTGATGAAATTTAAATTAAAATAGTGCATTAGGTCACTTTATAACTGAAGGTATGTATTGACATTTCAGAAAATGAAACTAATTGTATCCTCCATGTTTAGAATATATGGTGCACAATGCCCTCATTTTAAAGCAATGCCTAAGGCCGGGCGTGGTGGTGTACGCTTGTAATCCCAGTACTTTGGGAGGCGGAGACCGGAGGATCCGGGTTCGCGGCCAGCCTCAGTTCTCTCGCTCTCTCTCTCCCTGTCTTTCTCTCTCTCTCCTTAGTGAGGCCCTCCGCAACTTCGTGAGACCCAATTTCAAAATAAAGTATAAAAAATAGGGCCGAGGGCGTAGCGTGGAGGTAGAACCCCCCTGCGTTCAACCCCCGGTACCGCAAAAAAAAAAAAGCAATGCCTAGGTAATAATTGATCAACAAGTATCAAAATTTGATTTGATTATAATTTATAGAAAATAAAAGGTAGGATTAATTGGCTTGAAACTATATGGTAGGATTTTTATGTTAGATTATTAGCTTATAAGTGCTATGTGCCCTTCCTTTCTAGGTCCCTGTTCCCAGGTCTTGAAGGAAGATTTATTTTGGATAACTTGAAACCTCACCTTCTAGCTGCTTTAAAGGAAGCCGCCCAAACCCGAGGTATCAGAGTTGTTTAGTATTTTACAAGTTTTCTATGAATAATTATCCAATTTAGACTTGTAAGTCAACAATTTCATATGGTTCAACCTCGTAGAATTGTTATGTTTGGAGAGACGTTTCAGGAGCCGTGCTAGCATCAAGAGGGTCCGGAGGTGGTGGTGTGGTAAGAACCTCTCCTGGGATGGTCTTCCGGTGGATGTTTATGGAGACTCGGGTGTACATGCACAGGGCTTCCCATTTCTCCCAGTGCTTCCCATTTCTCTTCTCATTCGAGCATCCCATTCCCACACCTTGCAGCCCGTGTGGTAATGAGAACAGCAATTGTTAAATTTGACAGAGGAGGAGAGAAAGGTTATGTTCAAGGTCATCGCTTTAGTGCTTAGAGATCAGGTCTTCGACCTCATCCTCCCTTTCTGGGCTTTTTGTGGCTCTGCTGGGCTTGTATTAGACATGATCAGTTTCCTAGAAATGCAGACTGATAAATTGAACCCCATAGCAGTGTCAGGAGAGGGGGCGCATAGGGGCTTAGGAAAGCCATGGATGTCCTTTAATGAGAATTATTTTTAGGAAAAGACAGTAATTTGGGGAGAAAATCACCAGTGTACTAACTTTCATACTGTCTCTCACCTTGTGCAGGCATGCTTTCTGTTATAAGACTGTCCCCTGAGCTTCTAAGTTAGGTACTGACTTGAAGACTTGTGGATTGGTCACGCTGGTGAATCCTGGAGGGCATAGCTTTGTGATGTGTCTTAAATAGCAGGTGCTCTTTTCAAGTATAATGACTCAAGGAAAAGTTGCTAATGTTTGCACATCTTCATTCATTAAATATATATGAAAAGAATTGGAATGGGGGAGGCAGGCTAGGTTGGAGTTAAAATGGGACTAAAAGAAAATGAGTGTGTGAACGTTGATTACCACCAGGGATCTGTAACTGAGATTGATATCTCTAACATCTGGACTACTCAATTAATTGTGAATTTTCGTTTTCAAAGTAGCCTTTTTGGAAGTCTAAACGTGGATTCCTCTAGCCCTGCCATTCTTTGCTCCAACGTTTTGGAACTTCCTTCTTTAGTTTTGCCCTCTCTTCCTCTCTTCTCCCTCCCTTCTTTCTGTTATATTCTTTTAAAACTCTGCACTTTCTGAAATACTGTACATAGAGAGAAGTACACATACCATGAACATAGGCCCATGAACGTAGGCTTAGTGAAATTGTACAAACTGAACACGCCCACGGAACCTAGACCAGAAAACAGGAGGCTCCCAGTCCCAGAGCCCCTCTTTCACTGTTCCCAGTCCCACCACTCGAGGGGAGCTGTGCGCCTGGCTTTATGGTGCAGGCTGGCCCTTGGCGCCGAGGCTGACCCTCATCTCTGTTGCACCAAGTCTCACAGCCACGAGGACGTGCACGGTCCCAGGTGCAGCTGGACTCACGCTGCCGCTGGCTCTGATGCAGGCTGAAGCACTGGTCTGTCCCTGCTGGTTGCAGGTCTTGGTCTGCTGCCAGGCAGGTGTGCTGCCTGAGGTTGGGGCACAGTAGTAGAGACAGTCCCTTGGCCACCAAGGCTGATACTGTGCTGAGTTGAACCTGGATCTCACAGGGTAGGGACCTGTGCAATCTGAGGGGTGGGAGGTACAAGGAGAGATGTCAAAGAAAGTATATTAGATATATTAGAGGTGACTCATGAGTGGAATTTTTTTTTTTGGTAGAAGTGGGGATTGAACCCAGGGATGTTCTACCTCTGAGCTACACCTCCAGCCATTTTTTATTTTTTATGTTGAAACAAGGTCTTATTAAGTTGTCAAGGCTAGCCTTGAACCTGCAATCTTCCTGACTCAGCCTCCCAAGTACTGGGATTACAGGTGTGTGCCACCACACCCACCTGAATGTTAAAAAGATGAGTAAAAGTTAGTCGGGGGAGGGAGTCCCCAGTCCTACTTCAAGGCAGTAATGATGCAGGCCAAAACACGAGTCTGGCCCACCAGTGCGCAGGTCTCTGCCTGATGCCGGGCAGGTCTGAGGCCCCATCTGCCACCTCTGCCTGCCTGGAAATAGGGGCTTTTGTTTCCTGACTGGTGCTGGCAGTCACCTCGGTGGCAAATCCTGGGCTGGCTGTCCTGCCCTGCTCCCCGGTGGGTGGAGTGTCGGTTCTCTCTCTGTGCCCCAGAGTGGGAGAGGGCTGGCAGAGGCCGCCCCTTGCTTGCCTGGCAAACGTGGAACCACAGGTTCATTCTGTGTGTGCTGCTGGTCTGGGGACAGGGGTCTTAGGGCTCTGCCAGGCACAGGGTTTTATTGTGGCGGGTTTGAAAATAGGTTTCAAGTCCAAGGCTTTGACTTAATTCCTTCTCCCTCCCCAAGCGGGAGGCACCTCGCACTGTGCCCCGTGGCTTGGAGCGGGGCACGGGTGATGGGGCAACTCTTTCCTTTTGCCTTCTTCAGTGTGTGTTGTTATTTCAATACTGAAACTAGAAACTACTGTCGTTCCCTGCCTCCCTTGGCTCCAGTGAAGGTAGTTTGGTGAATTTGTGTGTCAGTGAGGGAAGTCCCTGGACGGTCTCACTCAGCCGCCATCCTGCTCTCCTTCCCCCAGCCAGCTTCCATCCATCTTCATGACGCAGCTCGGGGTCTCCCTCTGCCCACCCCTGCCGCGCACACTTGCTTGTGTTCGTGGCACCGAGCCCGCAGTCTGCCTAGTCCACTGTGCTTTATTGTGGTCCTATTTTACGGTGCTGGGCTGTGCGGTGAGCCCTGTGAGCAGGGCAGTGCTGTGTCTGGTCGACTGCGTGGCACATAGGTTTGGTTGGACACGTGGACGCTTCTGCAGGCTGGCAAGATGGCGGGAACTGGACCACGATGGTGACAAGGCAGACCCTGTCGCTGTGCCAACATGCAATCCTTCTTCACAAACCGCACCTCCTGTTCCCACGGTCACAGCACCTGGGGCATCGCCTCCATTCGAGAAGCCCAGCGAAGCTGAAGGAGCCGAGTGACTCGCTTGAGCTGCGAGCAGAGCCACAGTGCTCGTGTTTCTGGTTTTTTTTGTGGGTGGGGGACAGATCTAGATGATTAAGTTACGTGAGTAAATGTGTTCATATCAGAAATTAGGGGGTAGGGGAGTACTGAGAAGAGCAGATAAATGGCTATCGGGTGAAAAAATAGAAAAGAAGCAATTTAATGAGGTAAGTCCCCAGTCGTTTGGTGCCAGTACCCTATTTATGTTTTTTTGTTTGCTTGTTTTTGGAACTGGGGATGGAACCCAGGGACATTCTACCTCTCAGTTACACCCCAGCCCTGTTTTATTTCATTTTGAAACAGGGTCTCCTTGAGTTGCTCACGGTTTTGCTAAATTGCTGAGGCTGGCCTCGAATCTGCGATCCTCCTATCTTAGCCTCCCAAGTGCTGAGATTACAGGTGCATACCCCCACACCGGGCTACCTAGTTATGTATTTTTAAATTTTTATATGTATATGTTAGATGTGGTCTGATGCCTCGTTACATTTCCTGAGCAAAGAGTCTCAGAAGGTCATGTTTGGATTCCCCATCTGTACCAGGCATCGTGCAAGTGAAATCACTGTAGAGATGAATGAAACTGAAGATGCTCCCAGTGGAGTGAGGAACCGACAGGAATCAACACTGTCATTTAGCACTTTATCAAATACTGAGGCTAGAACGGGCCCACGGAGGCGGGGGCAGGCCAGGGAGAAAGTGTGCGTTCCTGTTTGCACATACAGGGACACTGAGGCCTCTGCGTCTGGAGGGGAGAGGGCATCTTCAGTGTTCCTTTTGACAAAAGTTTATCATGATTTATGCTGTTTATTACAGAAGTAATGACATCTTGTACACTTACATAGAAATCTTCAGAAAGTGGAGCGTTTTTAGGTGCCAGCCTCAGGTATGTAGACAGCAGGATTCTAAAGACCAGGGCACAAGGCTCATGCTGTGAAGATGTGCTGGGCCAGCGCTCCGGTAGCTGCTCGCTGGGCAGAGCATGTGTGAGCAAGTCTCTCTTCCCTCCAGCTACACCCTTACCCCTCGCCCTCCCTGAGGCCACCGTCACCGTCTCTGAAGTGTGGAGATAACGTAGAGTCCCCCACGTCCGTCCGTTCCTACCTCTCTAGTTAACTCAGCACTGCAGGGCTTATCTTTCTAAAGTAGAATTTTCCCACCTTTTATTGAAAACCGTTCAAAGGCTTCCTTCCCCCTCTCCTTACATAAAGGCCAAATCCTTGACCTTTCCTGTGAGGCTGCTTATGACCTGTCTCCATTTTCTGGGTGTTTTAAAGATGCCCGGGATGTGGAAATGCTATGCGAATGTTGGCTGTTATTCACCTCCTTTCTTTATTCGTTGCTCTCCTGATCTCTCTCATAGTTGAGGACAGCTTGCCCTCCTCCTCCCTCGGGTGCAGTGCCAGCCTCCTCCCTGTCCCCCTTGGTTCTCATCTTCCACGCAGCCCTGTGCTTCCAAGGCACTGGGCTCGTCGCAGCGCTCACACACCTGAGATTCAGTTATTTGTATTCATCTATCTAATACCTGTCTTCCCCGCTAGATAGACACAAGGTCTGGGACCATGTCCAGTTGTTTATTTCTGTATCTCTAGCTCTCTGTTTGCCTGACCGACACATGTCAGCTTCTAAGGTAATTAGAAGGATGTTAAGATCAGAAAAGCTTTAATTCCTTTGGCTAGACCCATGGTCCCTATCTTAGCTGTCACATTGAGTCTGAGGTACCCAAACGCACAAGTATCTCACTAAATTGCAGCTGTCTGCTTGATTGAATAAATGATATTCTTCAGGCAGACGAGGGTTAGATGTCCACAGGGCATTTCTTAGAAATTTGTAATTCTTGATGGTTACAAATAACCAAACTGGAAATCTTTGCTAACATCTCCCTTTCTTTTTCAACTCAGAATTAATTGTACATTTACTTTGCCTAGATATTCAAAAACTTTAAAAAATTTATATTTTCTTCCTCAATTTTTTTCTAGAATCTATGAATATGATGATAGTGCAGAAAGCCCACTGGTGGCACATCACATGACTTTTTGTGAATTGAAATGTAATGTATGCATAGAGAGTATATGCCCCTTCTTTCTTTCTGAAATAAGATTCCTGACCCTTTTGTAGTTCGAATTTAGTTTGCATTGAACTGTGTCTTTAAGTCTCAAATGTATTTCTGCTATGTTAGAGTTTTGTTAATGGCTTTTCTTTTACCTAATCATATGTAAAGATTCTACAGACAGCATTGTCTTAAGATACAGAATAATTTCCATAGCAATCATGTGAAAATTGTGACAGTTTTGGCCTTTCTAAGAATGGATTTAATTATGTTCTAGCACAACAACTTCTCTGGGGATATTCAGGTAGGCGAACTCACTGAATGTTGTGTCCATTTGAAGCCTGATGTTTTTGTTCATTTGATTTGTTGAATCCTGTGTTTTTATTTACCTAAGTAGCTAGAAATTATATCAATAATTTTTTTGATGGCAATAACTATTAAAGGAGAGAGGAAACTATGTCTGTATTACAGGCATTTGTTATACGTATTAAAATAAAACCATATTTAAATAGCTTGTAGACATTTCATTGCGTAGAACATTTAGTCTCAAATGAAAGATTATGGGGAAATTTATATTTTAAAAAAGCTGTTTAATGAGAAAGTGTGACAGTGAATGCACCTCTGTTACACAATACACACAAATATTCACGTGAAAAAGGAGTAGATTGAGAGCCCTGTGATGAGAACTTAGCGTCCTCACAGGGAGCCGTTGGGTGCTGGTTGGCGCTGAGGCGATGGCAGCAGGAGCCTCTGTCTTGGGTGCGCTGAGGAACAGTAAAGTGGTCCGTGGAGCTTTCAGTAGGACAGTCACCCATTGTTCTTACAGTGCCTAGTTTGTCATTTTACTGACTACTTAAAAAGAAAACAAAACTTTTGACTCAGCTTGTGGTATTATTTTCCCCAAGTTCATGTTTCACTCAGAAAGTTGCAAGATGCAAGATTTGCTTTATAGAAATTGTTTTTATGATAAATATTGTTCTTTGAAGTAAATCATATATATAAAATTAGTTTAGACATCAAATAATTATTATACTGATAATTTATATAAGTATTAAATTTGGCTTCCAGCTTTTATTAAAAGTGCCTAATGATTCACAGCTACTATTACAGAATTTCCTTAAAGCTTTAGCAATATATCTTATATTTTGAAAGCAAAATCTTGATAAAAGTAGGTTGCATAATTAACATCTGCCCTAGACTGTCCAGGCTGGGTTTGGTTCTCTAAAATTGCATATCTCCTTCAAGACCAAAGCCAGAAGTGTTAGTGCTGATGTTTGGGGCATATGTTTGGTTATTGGGGCTAATTTTGAACCCCCTTGGGCTGCTCCCCGTGAGAGGGGACGTTTCTGTGGGTGCCCCACAGTGCCGCTGCTGGACGGGGCGTGCCCGCTGGAGTCTTGGCCAGCAGGCAGGCTGCCTTTTCCTTTCTTTTCTGTTCAGTCTTTTCTTTTTTTCTACTTTCTTTTCCTTTTTGTTTCTCTGAAGATTTGACTGATCTATAGGACACCATTTAATTGGACTGTCACCGTATCACATTTGTATTTACAAAGAGATTTGAATCTGTCTACACAGTGGAACATTATTAGAACTCACCAGCCATCAAAGCTGCCACTTTGCGTACCCAAAAAGTATAAAACCTCACCAGTGCTTGGAGCCTTGTATCAGCACTGAAGCCAGTTGGGTGGGCCACTGGAGGAGTATGGTCAAGTGTAGTAAACTCCAGTTCATTAAAGCATTCAGGGCTGCAGTTTTTTGTTTAAGTAATTTTTTTAGGAAGACTATGATATATCTATCCACATTGGACTTTTCCTCAAGGTTAGCACTAACATAAATAATTAAGAACAAAGTGCAGTCTGAATAGCGATTTCTAGTGATGTTATTGTTTTCAACATATAAGGATTAACTCATGTATAGAGAAGCAAAACCTTCTCCTAGACGAGTTCCTTCCAAGTTAAATGACCTACCTGGTAATAGTTTAGATAAAACCTTTCTGTCACTAGGAATAACTTCAGTACTATAGTTAACCTCTTTTGACATTTCTAATTTTTAAGGCCACAAAACCCAGAAGTTAATTGTTAAAGTGTACAGAAATTATTTGATTGATCCTATTAGAGGTACTTCAGTGGCTTTTTAACCCAGGACATCAACACTTTTTTTCTGGGTTAACATTTATACTTTAGGGTTAAAAGCTAAATGTCTCTAACACAGAGCAGATAGAACCCAGGACTTCAGATTGAATCAATTCAATGTCCTCAGAATTGCATCTTACTACATTTTCTCTCTCCTTTATTTTCTGTCATGTTTTTTTCAGTTGAGCATGACTGGTGTGTTAGTTGCATGCTATATGTGGTGTGTGTGTGTGTATGTGTGTGTGTGTGTCTTGATACTTTATTTACACATTACTATCAGGTAATTTTCCTGAAGGTAAGTACATGTTTTATAAATTGCCAAATTTCATGCAAGGATATTGGCTAGGATTACCTACGGGATGCATGTCATGTGGTAGTTAACATAGAACATAAAGTGGTGCATACTTAATCTTTTTTTCTGAGCGTTCCAAGTTTCTAACTCTTTTTTTGTATCTTTAGTTTTATATCCTTGCTTTGCTTAATGATTTGGATACTCCATTATAGTTAGTTCAGTACCATTTTTAAGAACCTTGTTATAAAATTATATTTTAATGGGATTCATAGACCAAATAAGCTCTACACTGGTGATATTGCTGACAAGGTCTCATAATTTAAAAAATATTGGTATTTGAATTTCCCTAAATCACCTGGTGTAGAAACTGAACATATTCTGCATCTGGGTATTATCACCCTGCCAAAGTTGCAAGTGTTCTCTTACTTAAATTTCTATGGAAGTAAGTTTGAAATGTCTTATCATAACCTGACAATTTATTTGTAGAAGGTAAAGTCATCTTCATGATGTTTAAGCCTTTGAAAAAAGGGTATCCTTCCTTGGTTAAAACATAATGATATAAAAATTCCACGGGCCTCAGGTACACCCACTTTTATGTTTTTCAAAGTTGCTCTTTTAAGGATCTAGAAGACATATATACATAGGGAAAAAAATTGAATGTTGGTTTCCACAAGATTGAATTTGAGATCCTTACCTTTATAAGGGCAAGGACATACCTATAGGTATGTAATATTATTTTTTCATTTTGTTCCTACTTATATCAATATTATAAATACTCTAAGACACAAAATTGTACTTAGAAAATGTTACTTTCTAGGCCAGTGGTTAAATTCCCTCCCCCACCCTACCCCCCCAAAAATCTTACTAGTCGCCTACTTTATAAATGTTCAGAAATAAAGCTGTTCTGGTGGGAGACAATCCCTACCTTTACAGCAATACCCCACTGTTCCCTTTGCTTTCCCCTGAAGCATTTTTTGCAAAATCCCAGGCTCTACAGAACATACTGTAATAAGTAATAAGTAGTGCTGGGAAAGCTGTAGCTACGCTCCACTTTTGGTATGTATATAGAGTGGTCTTATGCTGTGCGCCTCAGCCCCATTGTTTTTCCAGATGGGAGTTTTCAAGTCCCAGAAAGATGAAGTGATAACTAAATCCCATGCCTGGTTGCTCTGGAAGGGAGCTGTGTAGGTCTCCTTGCCACCTCAGCTTCAGAGAGCGTTAGTCCTTGAGATGGAGATTCCCGCCTCTGCCCCTTCTCTCCATCCCGTGCAGCAGTGGCTCCTGGGAATGTGAAGTAACACAACAAGGCACTCATACTGCGGATGAATTGAGAATAGTTTTAAAAACACATTTACTGCATTCTATTTATTTTCTTAAAATAAGTACTTTCTCTCCCACAGGTTATTATAAAAATGGGTTTATGTATAGATTCTCTATCATTATTATTTAACAATTATGTTAGTCCAGGTAGGCTGAATTTTCACATCTACTTAAAATTCTTAAAGCAGTCTAGTACTGTCTATCTGTGAGACTAGAAGGCTATTATAAATAGGATTATGTGTATTTATGCCATTTCTATATGTGATTTACAGGAAGACCATGTACTCAGCTGCAGCTTCTAAATCCAGAGCGATTTGCACGCCTTATTAAAGAAGTAATGAATGCATTCTGGCCTGGCAGAGAGCTGCTCATCCAGTGGTATCCACTCAGT
>PVJS01021970.1:0-30988 GCA_004027185.1 Glis glis
GTGAGACCCGGTTTCAAAATAAAGGATAAAAAATAGGGCCGGGGGTGTAGCTCAGAGGTTCAATCCCTGGTACCGCAAAAAAAAAAAAAAGTGCCGGGGGTATAGCTCAGTGGTAGAGCACCCCTGGGTTCAATCCCTGATACAAAATAAATAAATAAAATAAAATAAAATAAAATAAAATGGGCAAATGCTCTGAATACATACTTCTCCAAAAAAATATAAACAAATGAGCCGGGCATGGTGGCACACACTTGTAATCCCAGTACTTGGGAGGCTGAGACCGGAGGATGGCAGATTCGTGGCTAGCCTCAGCTATTTAGTGAGGCCCTCCGCAAATTAGTGAGACCCTGTTTCAAAACAAAGAATAAAAATGGGGCTGGGGGTGTAGCTGGGAGGTAGAATGCCCCTGGGTTCAATCTCCAGTACCGCAAAAAAAAAAAAATATATATATATATATATATATATATAAACAACTGGCTAATAAGCACATGAAAAGACGCACAGCATTCTTAGTCATTAGGTAAGTGCAAACCAAAGCCGCAATGCGATACCACTTCACTCTCACTAGGATGGCTATAATAAAAAAGGAATAAAATACCAATTGTTGGTGAGGATGTGGAGAAATTGGAACGCTCATACATTGCTAATGGGAATGTAAAATGGTGCAGCCATTTTGGAAGACAGTCTGGCAGTTTCTCAAAAGGTCAGACATAGACTTACCATATGACTCAGCAATTCACTCCTAGAAAAAATTCAAGAGAAATGAAAACATATGTCCTCACAAAAGTCTCATATACAAGTGTTCATAGTGGCCTTATTCATAATAGTCAAAAAGTGGAAACAAGACAAATATCCATCAACTGATGACTGGACAAGCAAAATGTGGTCTATCTCTGTAATGAAATACTGCTTAGCAATAAACAGTATACTAAATAAAAGAAATTAGTCAGCCAGGTGTTGTGGCACGCACCTGTAATCTTAGTACTTGGGAGACTGAGACAGGAGGATCACAGATTCAAGGACAGCCTTAGCAATGTAGTGAGACTCTCAGAAACCTAGCAAGACCCTGTTCCAAAACAAAAAATAAAAAGGGCTAGGGGTGTAGCTCAGAGGTAGAATGCCACTAGGTTCAGTTTCCAAAAAGAAGAAGAGGGGGAGGAGGAAGAGAAGGAGAACGATGAGGAAAATGGGGAGGAGGAGAAAATTAGTCACAAAGGGGCACATATTTTAGGATTCTGTTTATTTTAAATTCCAGGGTAGGCAATTTAAGAGAGAGAGAAAGTAGATTAGTGGTTTCCTGAGATTGAAGAAGGTTTGAAGAACAAAGAGGTGTGACAGCTAATGGGTATAGGGTTTCTTTTGGAAGTGATAAAAATATTCTAAAATTGCCAATTGTGGAGTTGCATGCCTGTAATCCCAGCTACCTGGGGGGCTGAGGAAGGTCACAATTTGGAAGCTGGCCTGGGAAACTGAGATAGACCCTGTCTCGAAGTAAAAACTAAAAAGGGCTGGGGATGGAACTCAGTGGTAGAGCACCTCTGGGTTCAATCCCTAGTGCCAAGAAAAAAATATATTCTAAAATTAACTGTGGCGATGGTTACACAACTATGTGAATATACTAAAATCAATTGAATTGTACATTTTACATGATTGAATTGTATGATATTTTAATTATAGCTCAATAAAGATGCTTTTTTTTGCAGTACTGGGGATTGAACCCAGGGGCATTCTACCTCTGAGCTACACCCCCAGCCCTATTTTTTAATTCTTTATTTTGAAACAGGGTCTCATTAAGTTGCGGAGGGCCTCACTAAGTAGCTGAGGCTAGCCGCGAACCCGGATCCTCCAGTCTCAGCCTCCCAAGTACTGGGATTACAAGCATGCGCCACCACACCCAGCTTAAAGATGCTTTTTAAAAAAGAACTATCAATACACACAACATGTACAACTCTCAAAATAATTATGCTAACTGAAAGAAGCCAGCTTTTGAAAAGAGTACATTTTGCATAATTCTATTTATATAAAATACTAGAAAATGCAAGTAATCTGCAGTTAGAGAGCAGATCAGAGGTTGCCTGGCTGGGGTTGGGAGGAATGGATTACCAAGAGGCATGGGGAAAATTGGGAGGATGATAGAGAAGTTCATTATGTCAATTGGGGTCACAACTTCATGATTGCACACATATGTCAAAACTCATCAAATTACATGATTTAATAAATGCAGTTGTATGTCAATTATCTCTCAGTAAAGCTGCAGCCAAAGAAGCACACTAAAAAGCCACATGCACATATGATCACAAAATTTATTTCTATTTATAGATATACATATGCAAATGACTGGAAAAGTATCTAGATAGATATACATAAAACTGGTTACATTTGAGGAGAGGAGTGGGTTAGTGGAGTGCAGAAGGTATGAAAAAGGAATGTCACTTTTTCTCTATTTCCTTCTGCATTCTTTAAAATTATTATTATTTTTTTTTTTTTTACTGGGGATTGAACCTAGGGACAGCCTACCTCCAAACCACACCCCAGCCCTTTTCATTTCTTTATTTTGAAACAGGGCCTCCCTAAGTTGCTGAGGGTCTCACTAAATTACTGAGGCTGTCCTTGAACCTGTGATCCTCCTGTTTCAGCCTCCCAGGTACTGGGATTACAGGCATATGCCATCACATCCGGCTAACTTTTTTACAAGAATGTTTTATATGCATTACTTTTGTAAATACATGTGATTTTAAAATAATTACATACAAATTTAACACCAATACCCAGTTACAAAATAAGATGATGCTATTTTTATTTTATTTATTTTTGCCATGCCAGGAATGGAGCCTGGGACCTTGAATGTGCCAGGCAAGCGCTCTACCACTGAGCTGCATCCCTAGCCCCATAATGGTTTTTTTGTGTTTGTTTGTTTGTTTGTTTGTTTTTTGCGGTACTGGAGATTGAACCCAGGGGCATTCTACCTCTGAGCTATACCCCAGCCCTATTTTTTATTCTTCATTTTGAAACAGGGTCTCACTAAGTTGCAGAGGGCCTCACTAAGTAGCTGAGGCTGGCCTTGAACCTGCAATCCTCCTGTCTCAGCCTCCCAAGAACTGGGATTACAAGCATGCGCCACCACGCCCATCTCCCATAATGTTTTAAAGAGGCCCTTAAGCAGTCAGAGGCAAGGTCTCTGAAAACGAGAAGGAACCTCATGGAGGAACCATCAGGATGGATGTTCTGAATGCAGGAAACAGGGACCAGGTGGAGACAGAGGAAGCCAGCGGCTGGCCGCCCTGGGCTGAGGGCCATATGGTTCCAGGGTGGACAATCAGTGTTGGCACGCACAGTGCTTCTGCCTCACTAAGTGCTGCTGAGCTAGCTCCGGCACCCCTCTAGGGCAGCCTCCTGTCTGTGCAATGGGTATTGGTCAAGTCGACTTTAAGGACCATCCTGCTCTGATATTCTAGAATTTCATCTGTGTCTTTTCATTCAGGGCATCCCCCATTACTCTCTTTCCAGATTTTGCACTTTTGTAAGACCCCTATGACAGTTGAACCCTAACTCCCTCGAACTCCCCGCCAGGAAAGTGATTCTGCCTAAATTTGTTTGTTCATTCTCTCATTCATTTATTTTTAAACGTGTTCATCGAAAATTGCTTATGCATAATTTAATTGATTATCTTTCCATTCACTTATTAAACATCCCTGGACCAGCACTGACTGGAGACTGACCTGTGAGGGTGGATGCTTGGCCCTGAGCTGCTTTCTCCAACTTTTCCACACCAATTAAGATCTCTAAGTAGAATTGTGTAATTGGGTCTTTGGGACATCATCCCTGAAGCACCCCAAAAGTTTCTAAGCTGGGCACATTTCCTCTCCTCCCCCTAAATTGCTTTGGGGATTGTGCAGTCCCTTGGTACACAGGGAGTTTTGAAATGTGCCATCTCCTTTTGGCTTGCCTGCTCCCCCGGAGGCTGTCGGCTGGGATGGAGCAGGGAGCTGCCCAGATCAGGGAGCCCCTGCTGCCCACAGTACACTATCGCAGACTCTGTTCAACCTAGAGCCCACCAGAATGTCCTACTTCTAACAAATCTGACACACTTCCTGGAACCCCACTGAATGCTAAGCACTTGGAATAATTCTGCCAAATTCTAAAAGCTCCACTTAATTCTATCAAGCTGCAACACTTCACTGAATTCCACAGACATGTAGGCATGTTTTCACAGTTTGGGAAGCTGGGCTGGAGTGAAGTCCCAGGTCCTGCCCACCAGGATTCCCTGCATGGAGGAGGCTCAGGCCTGCTTCTCAGACCTGTGCCCCCCTAGCTCCAGGAGGTCCCTGGTTTCAAATCCTCCAAAATATCTTCCAGGGAGCCAGGGACAAGGATCCAGAAGCGTCTGAAGGTAAGTGAGAAATGGGGATGTGGAGGCAGAGGAAGGAGCCAAGAGCTCTGAGGAATTACCCGAGCCTTGGCTTCCCCCTCGATCTCACTGTGCTGTACTGGGTAAGCCCTTCCCCTCTTTGGGTCTGTTTCTCCATGTGGAACAAGGGGATGATCCAGCTGATCTGTAAGACCCCTCCCAGCTGTGCCAGCATGTCATCTAGGCTGGGAGCAGCCCATGTCTGGTAGCCAGCGTCCCATTCAGTTTACCTTAGTCCCAGGAAGACAGGAAGCAGCTGGCTGTGGGCAGGCGGGGACCTCCACTTGGCCTTCAGAACCTGAGAGAAGAGAAGAAAGGAGGTGGCATCCTGTGGGCTGGCAGGGGTGGACAACAGGTGGGAAGTGAGCAGGAGAGGTGAGCAGTACACTGAAGGTGCAAGCACAGGGCCGTGGGGTGCAAGGGAGAGAGGGCTCGGGCTGGCTGAAGAGGAAAGGAAGGCTCCCAGGGGAGATGCCATTTGAACTGGTTCTTAGGTAGCATTTGGCCAGAGAGGGGGGAAAGCAGAAAGGACATGTGGGCTCTGCCAACAAAGCCCCCTGGCCCTGCTTCCCTCCTCCTCCTCCCTTCCCCAGGCTCCTCCCCCAGCAGAAGCAGAGAGGCAGAGCCAACACTCATCCTTGGCATGCAAGATAGGAGCACACAGGACACCACTATGGTTTGATGACTGTGTCCTTGCTCCTCCTCCCTCCCCCGCCCCTCAGTTCATTTTGGGCAGAGTTTGCTCCCCACCCTCAGCTGCCCTTCCCTCATGATGCCCCTGCAGCCCTCCCTGGCTCTGGTCTCAACACTCCTCCTCCCAGGAAGTAAGCCATCCTTCCTAGCCCCCTGACACACCTGGCCACTGGTTCAGGAACCTTCCCTGGTGTGTGTGTGTGGGGGGGGTACCTAAGCACATACGCTCATGCACGTGGCCACACACATACACACAGACACTTATGCACGTACCTGCATGTCAAGTGTTTGTGCATTCACGTGTAGGTGGGTGCCTATGTGGTAAGTCCATGTGGGTGTATGTGTATTCCAACAGGGAGCTGATGGCTGCACGTGCGGACATTTTCCAGTGACTGTGAGACATAAATTGTAGGATGTAGAACCATGCAAGGAGGAGGCTGTGGCTGACCCCACCTCCATAGTGCAGGGAAAGCAGCATACTGCCTCTGTGTCCCCGCCCTGGCGCAGCACCTGTGTCTGTTGGGGTTACACACCCCACTCGTGGACCCGGCCTTGGAACTTCCTCTCTGAGTCCTGGAGGAAGCATGCAGTGCACACCTCCCCTGACCACATGGTGACCCTGGTCACAGTCAGGATGGGCTCAGACCTGTCTGAGGCCCCAGGACTAGGTCGGAGATCTCCTTGCTATAGAAGTGGCCCTAAATTCCCAGAGGCAGCACTCAGCGTGTAGGACTAAGCTCTAGACCCAGTCTTTACGCTGTGTGAAAGGAAGGAGCATCCCCGGGGCCACGCAGCAGGGACATTTGCAGGGCGGTAGAGGCCCAGTGTGACCCTCCAAGTGGCCAGCTGGCAAAAAAAAAAAAGGAGAAAAGTGTGTATGAGATGAATGAGCTTCTTGTCCCTGGGGCGTACAAACCGAAGCAGGGAGAGGCCAGGCACGTGAAGGTGGAGGGAATTTCTGCCCAGAAGGGTTTGGTTTAGTGGCTGGGGAGCACACTTGTCATCACTTGTCCCCCTCCCACATCCCCCCATGCCTAGCACAATGCCTGGCAGGCAGTGGGTCCTCAGTCACTCCTTGATTTTGGAATGAATAAATGAGGGAGGAATGAAGGAAGGAAATGGTCTCTCACAAGTGAGGCACTGAGAGGAACTAGCGCTCAGCCCAGCCTTTGGCAATGTGTCCCACAGGATCGATGGCACGGTGCCAGGTACCCTGAAACACAGAGGAGAGGTAGAATTGTGCTGCTTATCTGGTGAGAGGATTGCAGAGAAGCCATGGAAAGACAGCCATCTAGAACCACAGGCATTTGGGGCTTGAGAGAAGCTAGTGTCGGCTCTGAGCATGGTGTAGGTGACACAAGGCTGGGAGGACTGTAACCTCAGTTTCCGTACCTGCACTGTGGGAGAGCCAGCAAGTCAACCTCAGAGTTTATGAAGTCAAATCAGCCCTGGCTCTGGCCCTAGAGGAAATATTGCTTGCTTGGAGCTGGGCCAAGAGGTCCATTAAATTTTAACTAGACACCTGGCATGGTGGCATATACCTGTGATCCCAGTACTTAGGAGGCTGAGACAGGAGGATTGCAGGTTTGAGGCCAGCCTCGGCAACTTAGTGAGACCCTATCTCAAAAAAAAAAAAAGTAGAAAGGGCTGGGGATGTAGAAGAATCCTGGGTTCAATCTCCAGTAGCTAACACACACACACACACACACACACACACACACACACACACACACACACACACTATTTAGCTAGAAAGCCCACAACAAAGGCGGATTCCACAGGTCCAACCCAAAGTAGCTGATAAAACAAACCCTGTGGGGGACGGGGGACATACCCACTGACAGGCAGCAACCCTTCCAATGCAAGTTGTGGGTACACTATGTGCATGGAGACTGTGCACAAAGAGACAGTGGAAACAGTGTAAGCAAAGGCTTGGAGGCTGCCTCAAAGCCAAGAGGCCCCTCAGAGACCCTCCAGCTCGAAGTGTAATACCTTGGCCAGCAGCATCACCCACACCTACTGAGTCAGAAACTCAGAGTGGGGCCAATAATCTGCATTTTAACAAACTTTCCAGGTGATTCTAGTGCATGTTCAAATTGTGGTCCATTGATTCCAAACTATGTTCATAGACTATTTTACTGCAATAGATTAAGGAGTGTTCTTTGAAAGAGGGACCCAGGGTCAAATAAGTTTGGGGAGCACATGCTCTATACCTCTTTAGAAGAATCATGAATCACATTAGCGTATCAAAGGTTTGGAAGGTCCTGAAGCAAAGAGTTTTCTTTTCTTTTTTCTTAAAATGTTGGTTTCTGTTTTCAAATTTCACTTTATTTTTGTCAAAAGCAGTTGTATATATTTATGGGGTACAATTTGATGTTGTGATAGATGTGTACATATGGAATGACCAAAGCAGGCTAATTAACATATCCATTGCCTCAAATACTTATCATTTCTTTGTGGTAAGGACAATATATATCTCTACAATTTTTCATTGGTGCATTAAAATTGCCCATAATAGTGAGATTCATAGTGATACATTCATATATACATATAATGCTATTTAGTCTGTTTCCTTCCCAAACATCCCCTTTCTGTCCCCTTCTCCCTCCCCGGATCCCTTTCCGCTACTCTGTTGGTAAGAGCTTTATTTTCATGAATCCAGCATTTTCTTAAAGTGA
This sequence comes from Glis glis, assembly GCA_004027185.1. Taxonomy (NCBI): domain Eukaryota; kingdom Metazoa; phylum Chordata; class Mammalia; order Rodentia; family Gliridae; genus Glis; species Glis glis. The sequence goes on from PVJS01021970.1 coordinate 7,780, forward strand.
TCTTTAAGATTGCCTTCTCACCCTTCCATTAACACTCTAGGGAAACGCTGCTCCAAATCAATCAATGGATAAACTGAGGCTGGCAGAGGGTGAGGGAATTGCCCCTAAGTCACAGTAACAGTGTGTTTGTCCAAGCTGTAGAAAACCCTAACATCTGCCTCATCCCAGAAGAGGCTCTGTGAGCTCCCGCCACCTACGCCCGTCCCCCGCACCCGCTCTCTGTCCCACATGGAGCCTGTCAACAGGACAGGCATTTCCAAGTTCTTCCTGAAAGGATTTTCTGGTTACCCAGCCTTGGAGCATCTGCTTTTCCCGCTGTGCTCAGCCATGTACCTGGTGACCCTGCTGGGAAACATGGCCATTGTGGCGGTGAGCATTCTAGATGCCCAGCTGCATACGCCCATGTACTTCTTCCTGGGCAACCTCTCCATCCTGGACATCTGCTACACGTCCACCTTTGTGCCCCTGATGCTGGTCCACCTCCTGTCATCCCAGAAGACCATCTCCTTCACTGGCTGCGCCATCCAGATGTGTCTGAGCCTGTCCACTGGCTCCACGGAGTGCCTGCTGCTTGCCATCATGGCCTATGACCGCTACCTGGCCATTTGCCGGCCACTCAGGTACCCCGTGCTCATGAGCCGCCAGCTCTGCTTGCTGCTGGCGGGAGCCGCCTGGGTGCTCTGCCTCCTCAAGTCAGTAACCGAGACAGTTATCGCCATGAGGCTACCGTTCTGTGGCCATCACGTGGTCAGTCACTTCACCTGTGAGATCCTAGCAGTGCTGAAGCTGGCCTGTGGCGACACGTCGGTCAGCGAGGCCTTTCTGCTGGTGGGTGCCATCCTGCTGCTGCCTGTGCCCCTGGCCCTCATCTGCCTGTCCTACCTGCTGATCCTGGCCACTGTCCTGAGGGTACCCTCCGCAGCAGGGCGCCGCAAAGCCTTCTCCACCTGCTCGGCACATCTGGCCGTGGTGCTGCTTTTCTATGGCACTGTCATCTTTATGTACATGACACCCAGGAGCAAGAAGGCCCGTGTGTCTGATGAGGTCTTCACAGTCCTCTACGCCGTGGTCACACCCATGCTGAACCCCGTCATCTACAGCCTGAGGAACAAGGAGGTGAAGGAGGCCGCCAAGAAGGTATGGGGCAGGAGAAAGGCCTGCAGGTGAGGGTGGGGGCCTCTGCAGGAACAATGGCGTCGTGAGCAGGACAGAGGGCCATGTGTACCTTCATCCCAGAAAGGCAGCACCAAGTCCCACGAATGTTGCCACACAATCGCTCACCAATCACCCTCTGCTCCTTGCCCTGTCATGGCCACAGGCCGGCTCCACCTCCCTCCCTGGGCCTCCAAAACCTCCCGGCCAGTTTCAAGATGCCAGTCTTGTTCGTCCTTCCACTCATCCTCCATGGGGCATCCAGAAGGATCGTTTCGAAAAGCACATGGGATCACATCGTTCTTCTGACCGACATCCATATATGGGTCCCCACAACCCTCAGGACAGAGTGGACACTCTTGGAGACCCTCGCCCCAGCCTTCTGCCCCACAGTCACACGGGAGGCAAACGTGGGCCTCGCTCTTCCCGCACTACCAGACTCTGGGGTCCTCGTGGGTTCTCCCATGAGGCTGCTCCTCCTGCCATGTGTACACACACCATGTGTAACTGGACTGCCTGGCCCCATGTCACCTCCCCCAGGATGACACGCCACTTGGCTTCTCTCACTGTGTCCCACTCCACCATGCTCTTGGTTTCCACTGATGCTCCTAGAGCAGGGAGTGAGTGTCCAAGGACACTCTGTCCCAGCATCCAGCCTTGCCCAGCCCAGGCCCTTCACAGTTTTCCTAAGTATGTAAATGAGCATGAGAACGGACTGGTGATAATGGCAGAGCCTGGAGTCCTCGTCAAATCTGAGCAGAGCTGGGGTGGAGTCCACAGATGACGGGCAAGACCCAGCCCCTCTGGGAGGCAATAGTAGAGACAGCAATGATACCCTGAGTCCAAGATCCCCAGACCTGTGTGGCCCTGGGGCACCAACCACCCAGAGCAGTCCAGAGCCTGGAGCCCCCATCTCCCTCTTTGGTAGCAGCAGCAGCCTTAGCTTCAGTACCCCTGCCTGGCATCCAGGCCTCACCTGGCTTTGGGGGAGCTTGCTCTGCTCTCCTACCCCCTCACCCTGCCATAGCTTCCCCTGTCTGCTACTGAGGATCTTTGCTTCCCTTTCTGAGATCCAATGAGCACACAGTAGAAACAGACCCAGAGTCAAAAAGCACTTCCACTCCCCCACCCCTGGCCTTAGTATCACCTCTGCACCATGGGGGAGCTGACCTTGGTCTCCAAGCACCAGTCCAGCCCTCTTGCCCACTGGATGCCATTCAGCACAGCCCCACACGAGCATGTGCACACACACACACACACACACACACACACACACACACACCACAGGTTGTCTGCCTCCTTCCTCTCTGTGGGTCTGAACAGAGGCCCAGAGAAGGCACGCTGCTCTCGGCCACTCTCAGACTCTCCAACCTCGCTGACCTCGCCAGAGCGAAGGCTAGCTGCGACCAGGTCATCCTCTGGGCCTCGGGTGCCCCAAAAGGAGAGTGGGCTTTCTCCTGGGGCATTGCGGTTACAGGCAGGTTGACTTTGAGGGAGGTCATTGTTCTATACCATCCTTCCTCTACACACGTGGTGAAGATTTTTTTTTTTCCTTAGGTAAGGTGCGGGGAAGTAGGCAGTGTCTGACACTGCTGGTCTGATGGTGATGACAGTAAATTAACATAAACTTGTTGGAAACCAGAATCTAGAGCCTTAAAAACTTCCATAGTAGCTGGGCGTGGTGGCGCACGCCTGTAATCCCAATACCAGGGAGGCTGAGACAGGAGGATCACAGGTCCGCAGCCAGCATCAGCAAGTAGTGAGACTCTCATCAAGTGAGATCCTGTTTCAAAATAAAAATAAAATAGGGCTGGGGGTGTAGCTCAGAGGTAGAATGCCCCTGGGTTCAATCCCCAGTACCAAAAAAAAAAAACCCTTTCCACACTGTTTGACCCCACACTGTCACTTCTAGGAAAATAGTCTAAGAAAATAGTTAAGAGCCGGGCGTGGTGGCGCACGCTTGTAATCCCAGTACTTTGGAAGGCGGAGACCGGAGGATCCGGGTTCGCGGCCAACCTCAGCGCACACGATCGATCTATCTCTCTCCCTCTCTCTCTCTCTCTCTCTCTCTCTCTCTCTGTCTCTCTCTCTCTCTCTCTCTACCTAGTGAGGCCCTCCGCAACTTCATGAGACCCGGTTTCAAAAATAAAGCATAAAAAAAAAATAGGGCCGGGGGTGTAGCGCGGAGGTAGAACGCTCCTGCGTTCAATCCCCGGTACCGCAAAAAAAAAAAAAAGAAAATAGTTAAGGATGCATACAAAGATTTATACACAAGGATATTAATCAAACATTATATAAAGTAACAAAACCTGTAATAAGTCTCATAGAATATTTAAATAAATCCTGTTGGAGCTAGGCATGGTGGTGCATGCCTGTAATCCCAGTACTTGGGAGGCTGAGACAGACAGGAGGATCACAGGTTCGCAGCCAGCATTAGCAACTTAGCAAGGCCCTCCTTATTTTGAGACCCAGTTTCAAAATAAAAAATAAAATAGGGTTGGGGGTGTAGCTCAGAGGTAGAATGCACCTGGGTTCAATCTCCAGTAACACACACACACACAAATAATAAGTAAATAAATCCTGTTGGAGTCCATGATAAAATGTGATGCAGCCACTAGAAACCTTACTTTTGAAGAATTTGATAAGAAAAATGCTCACAAAAACAGAACACATAACATTGCACCTAGTACCTTCCTAATTTTATTTTTTAAAGTATCTTTCTTGTGGTTAGATGGATAACTATGTAGAAAATTCTGGAAATCTCTGACAAAATAGTAACAGTTGCTTCCTCTGGACAATGGGATTACAGATATGTGCTGTTCTCTTATTTTTTTCAATATTATTCTATGTTTCTAAAGGAAACATGACTGACTTTAAAAATATTCTTGCTGGACGTGGTGGCCCACACAGTAATCCCGGCTACTCAGGACACTGAGGCAGGAGTGATCTTAAGTTCAAGCCACCCTGGGCAACTTAGTGAGACCCTGTCTCAAAATTTAAAAAGGGGGGAAGGGCTCGGGGTGTAGCTCCATGGTAGAGCATCCTGGGTTCAATTCCAAGTACTTCAAGTAAATTAATTAATTAATTAATTAATACTGTTCTTTTTTTTAATTTTTTTTTTTTTGCGGTACCGGGGATTGAACGCAGGGGCGTTCTACCTCCGCGCTATGCCCCCCGCCCTATTTTTTATACTTTATTTTTGAAACCGGGTCTCATGAAGTTGCGGAGGGCCTCACTAGGTAGAGAGAGAGAGAGACAGGGAGAGAGAGAGACAGGGAGAGAGAGAGCTGAGGCTGGCCGCAAACCCGGATCTTCCGGTCTCCGCCTCCCAAAGTACTGGGATTACAAGCGTGCGCCACCACACCAGGCAATACTGTTCTTTATTTTAAGGAATGGGAGACCATCTTGCTCTAGAGTACAGGATAGAGGAGGAGAGCCCGGCTGGAGGGTGTGAAGTGGGGAAGCTGGTGCAGTACCAGGCACTTGATGAGGCCTGAACCAGTGAAGCAGAGAAAGTGGAGCTGAGAAATATTTGGGAGATATTGACATATTTATGCACTATAGTATTTTGGAGATGCATATATATGTGAGTTGATATATGTTACACATATAATCTTTGGGATTACAGAGAGGGTGAGGGAGAAGAAAGATTGTGGGCCGATGCCTGGGTTTCTGGCTTGTTCAAGTGGACAGAGGTGCCACCTCCGGACACTGAGGTGGGGAAGATCAGCAGTAGGTGGGGCAGGACTGAGATCTGGTGAGTTTGTCTCAAACGTGTTGAGCTCAGGTATCCAGCCAAAGGAAGCTATTCTATGGGAAGATAGAAAATAAGTGATACCAGTCTTCCAACATTTTACTTTGTCCCATTCCCAATAAAACGCCAAAAGACAACTCATAATATAATAAGACAATTTGCAACTTCTGCTGCTTTATTGAAGGCTGTCTCTAAAACAGGTCAAGGTGTTCATCTATATTGTGAAAGGATATGAGACAGAGGGGAAAAGAAGAAAGAAACCTATAAAAACTCCTGTTTCTGGATAGATCCGGCTTGTAAAGATCCCTCACACACACTCGGGGCCTCCCACCTTCCAAAACAATGAGCTTCTTTGGTTGAATTTGAACTTGAATGAATCCAGGTGTTCTAGCAACTCAAAAGGAAACAATCATTTCACAGTCCAGGCACCCAGGCCTGGTGAAGGGGAGTCCTGGGCCCTCAGTCATTGACATCTGAGGGACAGGACTGCAACCAGGCCTGGTCTTCACATTCTCTGTCCAGCGTCTCTCCTGTGTGCACCTCATCCCTGCAGGGTCCTCTTGGGACAGGGTGAGGGACCTGGAGTCTCTGAAGCCCAGGTCCCTCAGTGGCCAACTTGCATCTTTGTGTAGTTGCAGAGTTTGAACTTTAAATTGGTCAGGGACAGTGAGGTCCCTGAGAGCAGGGAGCAAGTGAGCTGACTATGTGGCAGGGGACCAGGTAGCTGGTCCTTGGAGCCCCTCAGCCAGGCCACCCCAGCACATCGTGCCTGCTGGAAATGAACTCAGTACTTCCCTGCTGGCTGCCCAAGTTCCCAGCATACACTTCTGCCACCGGGTCAGTAGGCAGGAGGGAAGGAGTACTCACCTGGCATATTATTCTCATGAAAGCTTTTTGAAAAAAAAAATAAAACCCACAATCTTTGCTTGGGGAAGGGCACAAGGATAACATAATCACTCAGCAAATACTGACCTGTGCCAGGCTTTGTGCTAAGGGCTTTACTCCATCTTATTGGAGTCTCAAAATAACCCTGCCTCTGAGAAAATACCCGTTACAGGTAAGGAAACGGGGGCTGAGAAAATTGTTAGCAAGTGGCAGGGCTGGGCTTGGACCCTGCTCAGTCTGAGTCTAAAACCCACCCTCCATTCCTCTGCCACACAGGGAGGAAGTGGTCACACAGGAGTCCCACCTCCAGATCTCTGAAATCCAGACATTTCAGGGAAGCTGTACCTAAGCTTTCCGTTTGTTATTCCCCTATCTTGCTTTTAAAATTGTGTGTGTGTGTGTGTGTTAGTTACTGGGGATTGAACCCAGAGTGCTCTACCTATGGGCTACAACCCAGCTCTATTTTATTTTTTATTTTGAAACAGGGTCTTGCTAAAGCTACTACACGCTTGCTTCAAAACTGCGATCCTCCTATCTCAGTTTCCCAAGTCCTGGGATTACAGGTGTGTGCCACCACAGTCAGCTGCTTTTAAAAGTTTGTTAAGCCTGAAATAAGTATGAAATGGGCAAAATTAGATTTGCCAGCCAATGAGATGGATGTGATATTGACCTTGCAAGGGGACCCTGGCTGGTCACACCTCCAGATTGGAAGTTACTGGAAAGATGTGAGAAACTTTCAGAGATTACAGAGTACCAGAGATCTCTTACTGAATAGCTACATTTCTCAGAGGGAAGAGCTAGACCAAGATGAGACAGCAGAACAAGAACAAAGATAAAGGGCCCCTACCTGCCAGCCCAGGGCTCAGACCACGCATCATTTACCCCTTGGAAGGGGTAAAACTGTGGATGAAACCAGTTATTTTCAGAGTCACTCAATGTCCTATTGCTCTGTGATTCTGGTTGTGGGGGACATGACAGAGTGTGTGACAGTGGGAGACAGATGCCAAAGCCTTTTGAGAGTGCTATGAAATGCCAGGGGACCCAAATACAGAGGGACTGCTTGGCCACAGTTCTTTCCCGTCCTTCTGGGCATGTGTGGGGACTGCACGGGGCCAGGGAGTTGTGGGCACAAGTGAAGTATGTCACTTCTGGGTCTGAACATTTAACTGCTGGTGGGAGATGCTCCAGTGTGTCCTTCCCCAGCCTAATAACTGATGATGTCCCAGATGTTGGGGCCTCCATCAGCCAGGGTCTCTGAGGACAACTGCCTGGAAAACATGCAGGACATGCAGTATCTATCTGTTTTATTAAGGCAGAGATTTGTGTTACCGTGTAACTGCAGCGCAGCACAGCGCATCCCAACTGAGCACATCTTTCCCCATGTGCAATGCAGTGTCCATGCTGCAGTCAAACCTGTTGGCAGCCAGGCAGCGTGGGATTTTCAAGACACAGACTTCTGCCAGGCGTGGTGGCGCACGCTTGTAATCCCAGTACTTTGGGAGGCGGAGACCAGAGGATCCGGGTTCGCGGCCAGCCTCAGCTCTCTCTCTCTCTCTCTCTCTCTCTCTCTCTCTCTCTCTCTCTCCTTAGTGAGGCCCTCTGCAACTTCGTGAGACCCGGTTTCAAAATAAAGGATAAAAAATAGGGCCGGGGGCGTAGCGCAGAGGTAGAACACCTCTGGGTTCAATCCCCGGTACCGGAAAAAAAAAAAAAAGACACAGACTTCTTTCTGTGAGCTGGTTCTAGGTGCCATAAATGTGTTGAGATTGAACCCTTTAGTTGCAAGAAAACCCACCATGCTCCTGGCAGCTCTCCAGAAAGAACAGCTATTTCCACGGGTAGGAGCCTGCCCCCTAAAGCTCCTCTCCCAGCAAACATAATGGCTACACCATTCTGTTGGGGGCTGGAGGGTGATGGAGGGAAGGGGCACTGCTCTTAAAGGGAGACATCAGGATTTGGGGCAGAACAGCAGCACTGGTTCTCAATAAATAGTTCAGTGTGAAGGGAAGTCACTGACTCTCTGGGTACAAGGCACTGGGTGGTGACAGTGATGAATGGGACACAGCCCTTGTACTTCGATCGCTCGCTATTGAACAGTCCAGTCAGAGAGAGAGCACGCATCAGCAGTGTGAGCAGAAGGCAAGGCAGGATGGAATTCATCTGTGCTGCAGCTGGGTGACCATCCAGTTGTCCAGGTGGTCAGGTCTATGGAGGCATCTGAGGAGGCTGCTCAGAGAAGGTGGTGTGCCAGCTGAGCCTAGAAGGATAAATGGACAAGAAGGCCTGTCCAGCATGAGGAGACCTCATGGGAAGAGGGACAGACTGGAGCTTGCGGGCTCTGTCCAAACGGTGGGAGCGGTGTGGTAAGGCTGGAGCAGGTGTGCAGGAGGGACAGGTAGAACTGAGCAGTGGGCAGCCAGAGCCTCCTTACACAACCTGGAGCCTCCACCACTCACCTGCTCTTTTTGTGAGACATGGATGAGGAAGAGAATTCCAGACTCAGGTGACTTCCACCCCTCCCTGCTTGAAAACAGGTGTCAGAATTTGAGATGGGTGTAGGTGTTTTTGTTACCACACACCCAGCAATGTCCTTCTGGTACTTCTTGCCAGATTTCTGCTTTGATGTTGTCTTTATATCCCTGACTCAGAGAATCTCAGAGGTCTAAAGCCCAGGGAGAGGAAGGGATATGTCTGAGGTCACAGAATCCAGAGAATGGGTAAATGATGGTCAGCTCCATGAGGGCAGAAGGCTGTCTGTCCCTGCAGTGCTCCCGGCACCTGTCCTGGGCCCAGCACATAGTGCGTGCTCAGTAACCATCAGCTGAGTGAGGATGAATGCGCCATCACACTGGTTGGTTATCTTTTTGCCAACTTCCTGGAGAGAAAGCCAGCCTCTAAATGTTCACATAGGTAAAATGTAAGGGAAGTTAAGGACCCACATCGAGCAACTTTCCTGTATGTTGCAGACACTGTCCCATAACAAGCACCTTAATTCTGGGTAGAGAGAAAGAAAAACCTACACAAGTTCTGGAGAGGGGAGAGGGTGTCATGAAAGACACTGGGGCCCTTGTCTGGGAGGTGGCGACGACAGACCAAGCAGGTGCCTGTGGCTGTAGATGCAGTCCTCCCTCTGGAGCCTCGACAGCAGCACATTATTGCCCCACCCTGGGTGGCATACATGCACCTTCACATGTGTCTCCTCAGTACTGCACAGGATCCCCAGTTTACAAGGTGAAACTGAGTTTGAGAGAGACAATTGACTTATCACACAGAGACATTATCACAAGAGACATTATCACACAGCTAGTTTCTGCAGAAGCTAGAAGACAAACTGTGTTTTTAATCAGTTTTCAATACATGTTAAGCACCTGCCCTCAGTAGGGAGTTCTGTGTGCAGTGCTGGGAGGAAGGGCACTGAGGCCTGCTCTCAAGGTGAAGTAGAGAAGACGGGTGCAACACATACCACACAATGACTGGAAGGGATGGCCAAAGGCTGTGGAAGCATGATGGGGAAGCAGATAACTCTGCAAGGGACAGGGCAGAGAAGTAAAGAGGAGACAGAGCTGGACTCTGAAAAACAAGCAGAAACCCCTCAAAGGGAGGGAGAGAGGACAGGCCTAGATCCTGGGCAAAGATGTGTAGCTGGGAAAAGACATGGTTTATTCAGGCATGAGGGTAAGGGGCCTGTGGCCCCTGAAAATGATAGATAAAATTAATCAGGAGGATAGAGAAAAAATATCCAGCCCAGAATGAGAGACAGGGTTCTATCCTCATCTGAGACACTGGATTCACAGGTAATCAAGCACAGAAGTGGGTAGAGGGGATGGATGCATTGATCTACTGAATGAAAAAAGTTCATGCTCAGCTTCTATTTCACGATAGTCCAGGGACCTCCTGAGTCCTTCCTGTCCTGACAAGCCTTCCTGTCCTGACAAGACTACTGTGCATGGGGACACTTGGGCTCCCTCCGTGAATACTTGACACTGGCCTTTTCCAAGGAGCAGTGAATCTAGCAGAGCAATGGAGGCTGCTTTGAGAAACCTGCAGCCTCTTCCCACTGCTTCCTTCAAAAGCCGGTCAGTGACTGACCAGGCTAATGACAGATTAGTACCTGGTCCCCCTCCTTGCCTGGCATCCCTGCCATCTCATTTATCCTGAATTGATGTGGTTTTTGTGACAAGGGATGAATCTTTTTGTTCACCTATTTTTCTTACTGTTGTAGCAACAGCATCTGAGAGAACACCTTGCACAGGGAAAGCACAAAATAAAAACTAGGGAATGAAGGAATCTGACTATGGGCATAATTGAGTCACATGAAGTGATAACAGAGAAAAGATGCTCCCTTTGAATTATTAGAACATTTTAGATCCAAAGGAGGGCTGGAGATGAGACTCAGTAGTAGGACACTTGTCTAGCATGGGTTCAATCCCCATTACCTAAAAAAAATTAAAAAGATTCTTTTTTTTTTTTGCGGTACCGGGGATTGAACCCAGGGGCGTTCTACCTCCGCGCTACACCCCCGGCCCTATTTTTTATCCTTTATTTTGAAACCGGGTCCCACGAAGTTGCGGAAGGCCTCACTAAGTAGAGAGAGAGAGAGTCAGGGAGAGAGAGAGAGAGAGAGAGAGAGAGAGAGCTGAGGCTGGCCGTGAACCCGGATCCTCCGGTCTCCACCTCCCAAAGTACTGGGATTACAAGCGTGTGCCACCACGCCCGGCTAAAATTAAAAAGATTCTAAAGGAACATGTTAATCATGAATCCTACTCTGTTGTCCTCTCTGACAGCCACCCAGGAAGTACAGCCAAAAGCCTCCAGGGCCGGAATACCCCACATCCCCCACTAAGTAATGTCAGTAGACCTGCAGAACAGCTCCAGACCTGAATCCCACTCTCTCCTTCTACAGATGGTGAAACTAAACTCCGGACAGGGAGGTGACCTGCAGCATACATCCAGCTCACTCAGCTCCCAGGCCTGCCAGACCTGTTTCCAAAAAGTTGCATGGTTCAGATGGAAATGGAGAGAGAATGAGATGGGTGGAGCAAACCAGACAGCTGTGACTGAATACATCCTGCTGGGGCTCCATGAGCACCATGACCTAGAGTTGGTCCTGTTCGTCCTTTGCCTGGGCATCTACAGCATGATGGTGCTGGGAAACTCGCTTCTCCTGGAGCTGATCGTGGTGGACCACCACCTGCACAGCCCCATGTACTTCTTCCTCAGCAACCTCTCCCTCATAGACATCTGTGGCACCTCCTCCTTTGTATTGCTCATGCTAGCCAACTTCCTGGAAATGCAAAGTACCATCTCCTTCCCCGGCTGTGCCCTGCAGATGTACCTGACCCTGGCGCTGGGCGCTAGAGAGTGCCTGCTCCTGGCTGCAATGGCCTATGACCGTTATGCGGCCATCTGCCAACCGTTCAGGTCCCCGGAGCTCATGAGCGGGCCCACGTGCGTGCACCTGGCAGTGCTGAGCTGGGGGACAGCCTTTGCCAACTCACTGCTCCAGTCTGTTTTTGTCTGGAGCCTCCCCTTCTGTGGCCACAATGTCATCAACCACTTCTTCTGTGAGATCTTGGCAGTGCTAAAACTGGCCTGTGGGGACGTGTCCCTTAGTGTCCTGGCATTGATGGTGGCCACAGCTATCCTGACCCTGACCCCACTCCTGCTCATCTGTCTCTCCTACATTTTCATCCTGGCTGCCATCCTTGGGGTACCCTCTGCTGCAGGCAGGCGCAAAGCCTTCTCCACCTGCTCTGCCCACCTCACAGTGGTGGTGATTTTTTTTGGGACCATCTCCTTCATGTACCTCAAGCCCAAGGCCAAGGATCCCAGTGTGGATAAGATTATCACATTGTTCTATGGGGCATTTACACTCTTGCTGAACCCCATCATCTACAGCCTGAGGAACACGGAGGTGAAAGCTGCTCTCACAGCTCTGCTGAGGGGAGGTCTGCTCTTCAGGAAAATGTCTCGCTTTTACTGTTGCTCTGTGTCTCTGTCAGTCAGCAAGGGCTAGCTGAGGTTGCACTAATGACCCCAAATTTCAGTGGATCAGAAATCCATGAAGGTGGATTTCTTGCTCATGCTGTAGGTCTATTGGAGCTTGGCTGGGCTGGGTGCTGCTCTGCACCATTGTCTGAAGCCCTCTGGGACCCATGGTGACAAAGCTGTTACCATCCAGAACACTGCTGGTCACCATGACCAAAGGAAAAGAGAAGGTAACAAAGCCTCAGGGACTCATGCAGCTTCCGCTCAGAAGGGACTCATGCTGCCTCCACTCACATTTCATTAATCAATACCAGGCACGTGGCCACATCTCACCTCAAGGGGCAGGAGAAGCAGCTCAATTACTATGTTTCTGGAAGGAAGAGATTAATGAATACCACATGACTATAACCCCAGAGCTGCTGGAGAATGCAGCTTCCTTTGCCATGAAGAAACTGACTGCTGCCAGGTTTATCATCCCAAGAAAGCTCTGGTTAGCTCACTTGTGGTGACTTTTTACTAGGTCAGCTAAACTAGGTTGGAAATTTCTTCCCAGAATTTCCTCCCTGTATGTGTCTGGTTAAGATTCCCCACAAGAGTTGCATGTGAGCTTGAATGACACAGGTGAACACATCAGGTATCGCAGAAGCACTCATGTCACCAGTGTGCCAACTCACCTCATTAGTGCAGCCTGTCTAGTTCCTGTAGCGTCGCCTCCTTCAGCTGCTCTCAGTCTGCAGCTTCATGGCAAAAGGTGGCAGCTTCTCCTACAGGTCACTGTGTCACTGCCCCCGAAGCAGTGAGCGCCAGACAGACACAGGCTGCAGTTTGTTGTCCTGGGCTCTAGTTTGCCCTTCACCTCCTTCATTCACACCCAGCTCCAGCTTTCCTTCCCAACTGCCGGCCCAGAGGCCTGTAGCAGCTTCCAGCCCAGAACCAAATCCAAAGGTACCAGCTTGGTGTAGGCTTCTTCACCTGCTCCCACGAATGCACAGGTCCAATCGCTCAAATAAATTCCTTGTATCACTCATAGTGGTCCTGAAACCAATTGATTCATCAATCTTATAAAGAAGAATCTTGGCCCCCATTACCACAGCATCAAGTCTAAATTCTTGAGCTGAGTTCTCAAGGCCCTTCAGAATGAGGCCCCCCGCTCCTCCAGCCTGAGTGCGCTGCGCCCTTCGCACAGGCCAGCCCTCACCACATCACTGTACCACTCGCACCTCCAGGTCACGCTCGTGCTGTTCTCACATCACACTGGGGACGAGTTTTCAAAGCCAGCTTAGACACCATCTCTTTCATGCATTCTTCTCAGATGCACTTTGAGACTGTCCTTTTTACATGCTATCGCGCTCTCTCAGGCCCTTTCACCTGCGACCTATTTCATCCAGACTTATATTTGTGACATTTTCCGACCATGAGAGCTCCTTCAGGGCAGGATGCCGCCAGGTCTGATTCACTTCAAGCCTTTCCCTATAGCGGGTTTGCTGAACTGAATTGTTACTCAGAAACTCACCACTGAGACGGAACCCTGTGCTGCTGAGTAAGCTCTGAGCAGTTTCAGGCAGCCAGGGGTCTTAGCGTGGCTGTGTGCAGATATTGTGAAGGAGCAGCAGTATTGCCGGCCATAGCCCTGTCCTCAAGGCAGGCAGAACTGGTCTGGATCTTGGACTCTCCCAAGTCAGACCAGTGAGGAGACCACCACCAGGTCCAGGCCTGGTTCTACTGCTACACTCGGCACTGCCTCACTGCTGGTCCCCTCCTCCCAGGGATCCCACAGGCACCTCAAATCAAAGTGTCCAAACCTGAAGTCATCCCAAACTCTACATGGTGGTACTATCCCAAGGAATGACCATCACCCTAAGTCAGAAACCTGGGGGTCATCCTATATTCTCCCTCATGCCTCATCACCCACACATCCCATCAGTCACTAAGTCCTGTGCAATCTGCCTCCCAGGAGTTCTGAAATTGGCCCCCCCTTTTTGCTGACATCATGGAAAGAAGCCTTTACTGTTTCTCAAATAGTGTCACAGCTATGTTACTGCATTCTTGTTTTCCAAACCCTCCCCCAAACCCATCCCCTGTACCAGCCATCAGAAACACCAATCTTGAGCCGGGCGTGGTGGCGCATGCTTGTAATCCCAGTACTTTGGGAGGCAGAGACTGAAGGATCCGGGTTCGCGACCAGCCTCAGCTCGTGCGCTCGCGCGCTCTCTCTCTCTCTCTCTCCTTAGTGAGGCCCTCTGCAACTTCGTGAGACCCGGTTTCAAAATCAAGTATAAAAAATAGGGCTGGGGGTGTAGTGTGGAGGTAGAACGCCCCTGGGTTCAATCCCCAGTACCGCAAAAAAAAAAAAAAAAAAACAACCACCAATCTTGGCCGGGCGTGGTGGCACACGCTTGTAATCCCAGTACTTGGGAGGCTGAGACTGGAGGATCACAGGTTCGCGGCCAGCCTCAGCTACTTAGTGAGGTGCTCCGCAACTTAGTGAGACCCTGTTTCAAAATAAAGAATAAAAAAATAGGATTGGGGGTGTAGCCTGGAGGTAGAATGCCCCTGGGTTCAATCCCCAGTTCCTAAAAAAATAAAATAAAAACATCAATCTGAACAGAGCTTGGTGGCGCATGCTTATAATCCCAGTACTTGGAAGGCTGAGACAGGAGGATGCAGGTTCGAGGGCAGCCTCAGCAAGTAGTCAGACTCTCATCAACCTAGCAAGACCCTGTTTCAAAATAAAAGTTAAAAAATAGGGCTGGGGGTGTATCTCAGAAGTAGAATGCCTCTGTACCCCAGTACCACAAAACAAAACAAAAAACCTCCAATCTGGTCATGCTACTCTCTGCTTAAGTACCTTCAATGGTTCCTCATTTTCCATAAAGACTATATCCCACCTACGTCCAACCACATCATTGGCTGCTTGCCTCATCCCCCCACTCCACACACACACCCTGGGCCCAGGCACACCGCGCTCTTCACAGTTCCCTGAGTAAATAGCAATTTCTCCTGCCTATGCATCTCACCCTCACAGTCCCCCCATGCCCAAACACTCTGTGGCCTTTGGCTAACATATACAGGACTTACTGGACTCATGTCTTGAACTGGGCGAGGCACTATGCTAATGTTCTAAGTGCTCTATTGAATGAGGACCAGATAGATGAACAGGAATCTCAGGGGGCAGAGGCAACACAGACACTGGTGACCACAGAGAACACTCTCCCAACATTTTGGCATTGTGGAAACTCATTTAATCCTCATTCAAACCCTTCATTTCCAGAAGGCCCTGACCCCTCCCAGCTGGGTGTGGTGTGTCCCAGTTCCATTCCTTCTTTAGTGCCTTCTGTACTCTGCTGACTTGGTCCTGAATCCTGGATCTTTGGGGTCAAGGGTTCTAGTGACCTGGCTCTATTCATCTTAGTGTGAAGGAATAACATTTCTGATATGGGAGCAGACACCTGGCCAGCATGCCCTTATTCTTGCTCATCATTCATTTGGCCACATAACTCCCTATTCAGTGTCCCAAGGAAGAGAGGTGACTGCAGAAAGCAGAGAATAGAGGGATGCTTTCCTGGCACTTGAGCTTCAAAAGCCTAGGCCTGGAAGGGAACAGAAAAGGCTTAAGGCACAGATAAAAGATTTGGGAAAAATATGAAAAGTAACAGTAAGGACATGGGGACGGACACACACACACACACACGCACACACACGCACGCACGCACATGCACACACACTGCACCTCCGGATTAACAAATGGGAGAAGAAAGAAAGGAGGAGGGAATGTAGTACAAGTACTGGCACAAAAAGGTCCCAAAAGGGAGGGGCTCTGAGCCACACCTCTGGACAGGGCTGCGGGATTTAAAAGATGCAGCTACTCATGCCTTGTTCATTAAGTCAAACCCAGAGCTGGACCCCAAAGTAGAAAAGGCTTCATGGTGTCTGCATAGCCAAGACCTTAGACAATTTCACAGGTCTTTGCATGTGGCACAGAAGACACAGAACTTCAGGCCAAAAGGGTTATACAGATGAGAACAAGAAACCTCCCTCATCCAGATGATCTGTCTGGGCCACTGACTGGGAACCAGATGGGAATATGGAAATCTCGGGGAATGGGTAAAGTATGGACAGTGGTGACCAGAGAGAATGCTCTCTCAACATCTCAGCATTTTGTAAGACCCTCAGAACTCGGCTATGACCCTCATGAAAAGAGAGGAAATCCTACTTGACAAAAGATTATTTCTGGCACTCAGGAAAAAATGGAGGCTCAAAATAGAAGTTACATTCTTGTGATATTTCTTGCACACCTGAAATTTGTACCTGTTACTTGAATCTCCTGGCACCTTGGCTTTCCTCTCTGTGGGTATGGGAGTTATGAGGGAGGTCTGTCTCACTGATTCAATTCATCTCAGTATACACAAGCACATACACATTCACATGTGACTACACACACACACACCCCTCTCAACTACTGCAAGCTGGGCTCCAAAGGAATTAAGAAACAGGCATCAGGAAGAGTTTGGAAATAAACACAGAGACCAGCTGAGAGGGATGTAGGTGTGTACATGATGGGGTAGAAGCCTTGGCTCCTTCAGGCTGGGCTCCCAGCACCCCTGCCACTTCCTCGGGGTCCCTCCCTCCCTTCTTTTCCCACACCCTGGCCCCAGGGAAAGGCAGCACAGAACCAACACATACTCATTGGAGACACAGTAGACTCCACCTCTACCAGCTCAGACTCCCAGCCACCCAGTCCCAGTGCTGGCTCCATCTGTCCTGCAATTCCCCCCTAGCTGGCACAGCACAGCCCAGGCACTGCCTCTGAGAAGGAAGCCTGAGGCCAGGGCTGCTGAGCCTCTGGGAAAATCTGGAGACTCAGTTTCCCCAAGATGGATTCCATTTCTTCTGGAATGATGCCACATTCCTGACAGGGCTCTGTCTCCCTGGGAAGTAATTTGCATCTGTAGGAGGCTCCATATCTTAGGGGCTCCATGCCCCTAGGAGGGGCTCCTCCATCCTGAGGAGGCTCTGTGCCCTGCATAGCTCTAGTCCTTAAGAAGGACTCCATGGTTGCAAAATGATTCCAGCCCCGTGTCCTGGGAAGGGCTCTATGTCCCTGGAAGAGTTCAATGTTCTTGAGAAAGACTCCATGGCCTCAAGAAATACTGCTTGTCTCTTGTCCCTGGGAGGGCTCCCCAGGAAGGGTCCCAGGAAGAGTTCGTACCCACAGGAGCCTGGCCCAAAGACCCTCTCAGCTGGCACAGATGCTGCTGACAGTGGCCCCTCCTGGGCCCACAAGGCCCAGCTCCTCCTGCTCATTGATGCACAGCTGGTAACCACAGCCGCGGGCCCGGGCTCCAGACGGGACCCGGTGGTCAGTCTTGGCACGAGGAGGCAGTAAGAAGCCCACACTGCCAGCGATGAGCATATGCCAAATGCTGTGGATATAGAAGTAGTTGTCCCGGGTCTCCACAAAAGCATAGAGGAGGACAGCACTGCCTGCAATAAGGCTGCCGGGGCACAGGTAGAAAATCCAGCGGCGCCACGTGGGTGGGTAGCAGTGTCGGCGGCGGACGCTGCGTACTGTCTGGGGGAGGCAAAGAAGTGGGGCTCAGGAATGTGAGGCCCTGGGACACAAGCCAGAGCCAGTCACTCTCAGACTTCCCCTGAGCCCCAGTGGTGATTTAAAGGCACCCGCCAAGACCATGGTGGACACTATGAGCAGCAGGTGATGACAACACAGTCTAAGCTCACCTTAAATTGGGGACCAGATAGCTAGGGCCCTGCACCCAAGTCTTGTTCCCTCCACACATACAGCCCCCCTACACACACACAGCCCTCCCTGCCCTTACCCAGGCTGTGGCCAAGATCCCTAGGGCGAAGAGACTGGGTCCAAGAAGGTTCCAGAGTCCGTGCCGGTCAAGCTGCAGAGCCATGGACAGCAGCATAGCCCCCAGCAAGTACAGCACCTAAGGAAAAGGGAGTCCAGGGATGGGCTAGTGCCTGGTGGCAGCACTTCAGAGTCTGGGCAGTATGGACAGAGGTACTTGGGAAAGCCCCTAGGAGAGGGCAGGAGTGGATTGCAAGTAGACCCTGGCTGTAGTTGTCCTCCAGGACCCACTCTGGACTGACCTGCTTGACCACAGGCTGTAAACGAGCCATGGCAATGACCGTGACCCACACAGACATCAAGGAGCCCAGGAAATCACAGAACTGCAGCACATCGTAGTCCATGATGCAGAAAACCACAATTCCTGGCTGGTCACAGGCATGATAGAACTAGAAGAAATGAGAGATGTTGAAAAGACTTGAGGCAGAGGTCCTGGTCTATGAAACTAGATAAAGAGGCCACAGGGGTGGCGTGCTGCTATCAGAGAAGCAAAGATAAGAGGTCACAGGTGAGCAGAACTAGGAAATGCCAGATTCCCCAACTCCCAAGAAGAACATGGTAGAGAGGCCCAGCCTGCCTCATAAACCATACACTTCTGGCAGCTTTGACCCTGGTCCTCACCTTCCTTATCCCCCTACCTCTGGAGACTGCCCGGACAAGGGGGCCAGATCACTCGGCAGAGGCCAATCCCTTCCCTATCCCCTCATGCTTATCGTGGATCCCACCAATAATCCCCATGGCTGGCCCACGCTTTTGGGTCCAACTCTGGCCTCTTGGCCAACCTAGACCCCAAACATCCCCTGAGTTACCCAGTTTCCTCTGAGCTCAGACTCTAAGTTGGGCTTCACTCTCAGGGCTTGTGCTCATTGGCCCTCTTCATCCCCTCCCACCCAGTGCCAAGGATGTGGGCAGCACAGGAAGCAAAAAGGACAGTCGCTAAGGCCATGGAGAACAGCATGGCACTTCACAACATGGAACCAATATGGGGAAGGCACAGAGTCCATTGGTGAATTAACTCTGATTATGCCTAAAGGACTTATTTTCCAACTCTTCTTTCTTTTCTTTTCTTTTTTTTTTTTTTTTTTTTTGCAGTACTGGGGATTGAATCCAGGGGCATTCTACCTCTGAGCTATACCCCCAGCCCTATTTTTTATTTTTTTATTTTGAAACAGGGTCTCACTAAGTTGCAGAGGGCCTAAGTAGCTGAGGCTGGCTGCGAACCTGTGATCCTCCAGTCTCAGCCTCCCAAGTACTGGTATTAAAAGCATGCACCACCACGCCTGGCTTTTGTTTTCTAATATGTGTTGATTCACTGGGGGTTGATTTAGTTCCTAAAAAATCAGTATTTTGGTCTTTTTTCTATGTTAAGTATAAAATCTTGGTTATTCTCTGCTTTCAAGACCAGGTATAAGTACTACAGAACACCAAATTACCCTATACTGTTCTATGATTTGGATTTTCTTTGTAAGTATTAATTTTACGTTTCAGGCTCCATATTCTTGATTTTAAGCATATATAAAGAAATGCCTGACATTTTCTGGAAGAGGAACTTGTAATGAAACCTTTGATCTCAGGTAAGGGAGGCTATAGAGAAGCAGAAAAGAAGGCAAAGCTGAATCACCAAATACTGAAGACATATCTAGGGGAATCATCAAGAGCTGACTTTCTCCTAGGAATTTCTCTACACTAAAAAGAAACATTGGGGGGAAATGCAGATATCATCTCTGGAGTGGAGAGGTTTTGGGGAAATCATCTCACTAATAATGTCGTTCTATGGCATTCTCCAAGTATGTTAAAAAGTCAAGATGATTGTTTAAGGTTATGAAAATCCATAGGGATAGAGTTAATTAAAATTGCCACGAGAGGGAAGTGTTGCACTGAAATGTGTAGGCTAACTTTTAGATTGGTATTCCATTTAACAACAGAATTTTTTAAAGTGGTAGAAATGACACAGAAAATTTGGGAAATTTAAGAAAAGAAATTTATAGTACAAACTGGATTCTAATACTATAATTCTAATCCACATTTATCACTTCCTCAGCTTTGGAAATGTTTTTCCCCCTGTGAAATTTTACATTTTTATAACATACAGTTCATAAAATGCTCCAAAATGGGTGCCCCGGCATTACAGAATACCAAACAGAAATGCAAACATATTTAAATCATGCGAATATTTGAATATTTGTGCTTAGGATATTATGGAACCTACTGTCACTCTTTGTTTTTTGTTTCCTTAGTCCATTTTCTCTTGCAAATAGTTTTGGGATCTGGCTAAGGGCCACTGAGAACAACCTGAGAATAACCTGTTGTGGTTTGAGGAATACAAGAGGTAATTAGAAGGTGGGCTTGCAGCCAGGATGTCAGCAATCAGCAAGGAAGGCTGCACAGCCCAGGATGTGGGCTTTTGGGACCTGATTATCAAGTACCATTGTGAAGGATATGTGGCTTGGACTGTATGGGTTAGCCTTGCACAGCTGCAAGGTTTGATAGATTTTTGCCAGTAGTTTTCTATATTTGTTTTGTTTGTATTTTCTGATCTCCTGATTGACTATCTTTCAAGAATTTGGAGAGGGCTGAGATGTGGCTCAGTAGAAGAACATTTACCAAGCATGGGTGAGGCCCTGGGTTCCATCCCTAGAACAACAAAAAAAGGGAGGGGAAATCTATCTCTAGAATTTGGGAAGAATTACTATAAGGTCATGTGTTTCTCTACCTGTTCCAATACTTCCTGAGAAACTGAAATCAGATTAGAAATTTATCAATGCATGGGGTGCCACGGAGCAATGTAGCTCAGTGATTCCATGTGAGGGACCTGGAATCAGGCTGAGTGAGGATCTAAGCTCCACCATTTACCTTTTCCCTTGGGCAAAGTAGGTAACTTTCCTTCATCTAAAAAGAGAGAGAGAGAGAACCTGGGCCTGGTCGTACACACTTATAATCCCAGTACTTGGGAGGCTGAGAAAGGAGGATCACAGGTTCAAAGCCAGCCTCAGCAACCAGGTATGGTAGCACACACTTGCAATCCCAGTACTTGGGAGGCTAAGACAGGAGGATCGCAGGTTCGCAGCCAGCCTCAGCAACTTAGTGAGGCCCTCTGCAACTTAGTGAGACCCTGTTTCAAAATAAAAAAATAGGGCTGGGGATGTAGCTCAAAGGTAGAATGCACCTGGATTCAATCCCCAGTGCCACACACATACACACACACAAACACAAACAAAGCCAGCCTCAGCAATTTAGTGAGGCCCTCCACAACTTAGTGAGACCCTGTTTCAAAATAAAAAATGAAATAGGGCTGGGGGTGTAGCTCAGAGGTAGAATGACCCTGGGTTCAATCCCCAGTACCACAAAAAGAAAAGGGGGAGATAAGAATAAAAGTGCCTACCTATTATTATAGTGCTATTGTGAAGATGAAATTAGCAGTGTCTGACACAGTACATATTTACTAGATGCCATTCTATTGTTACCATTAGCTGAACTGGTTGGCAACACACAAAATCAAGTACAAGGTTTGTGGACTGCTTTCCCCCCATATTCTATATCTATAAACTCCTGAATTATAAACCTACTGTCTATTCCTATGCCCTGGATAGGATTTTAAGACGGGGAACATGACTATCATCTACTGTCCTGACACTGTCAGCTGCAATATGACCAATGGCTACTTAAATGGACACTGCTGAGGATTGAAATAAGTCTAAACTATGTTAAGAATGAACAAGGAGGGACAATAGAGAACCTGTCCCTGGAAAACCAGATGACCAATAGCTCTACGCCTAGGCCCACGTGGAAAAAGAACTGGAGTTAGAGTAGGACTCTAGTCCACACCTCAAAGCCAGGAGCTCTGCCTGATTCCTTTGCTTATTGCCTTATTTAACACAGTGGGGGCTCTTTATGAGGTGCCAGGCACTTGAGGTTCCCCCAGTGCTCCTACTAGGGGGAAGGTCTTACCTTTTCAGGTTGATATGCCATTGTATCCAGAAAGTGAAGAGCCACCCAGGCTGAGCACTCTGGAGCCAATGCCCAGGATGCTTGGGCCAAGTCCAGGGGATGAACATGCTCCAGGCTCCTGATACACTAAGGTACTCTTACTCATTGTGACTCACATTCGATCTGCATGGAGCCAAGAGTGGGCTGGTGGAACAGCTGTTGCTCCAAGAGCTGGTGAGCAAGAGCATAAAGGGCATCTGGCAGATAAGAAAGGGAAACAGTGTCTAATATAAAAATAGAATGAGGCTGGGAGTGGTGGCGCACGTTTGTAATCCCAGTACTTGGGAGGCTGAGACTGGAGGATCCGGGTTTGCGGCCAGCATCAGCTACTTAGTGAGGCCCTCCGCAACTTTGTGAGACCAAAGTTTTCAAACTAAGGTATAAAATTTCAAAATAAGGTATAAAAAATAGGGCCAGGGGTGTAGCTCAGAGGTAGAATGCCCCTGGGTTCAATCCCTGGTATTGCAAAAAATAAATAAAAAATAGAATGAGGCCCTATCAGAGCAGGCCTAAAAAGGGGCCCAGGCAAGCAAAACCGAGGATGTGCTCTTCTCACCCAGCTCCAAGGGCCAAGGTCTCTGTGCAGTGTGGGAGGGGCTGTTCTTCCTCATCTGTGGACCAGAGACCAGAAGGACCCCATGACGCTCATCTCAGTACATTTAAGCCCTCAGTACATTTAAGTACATTTCTCCCAGATGATGAATAGGATTTTTGTAATTTGGACATATGTGTAATCTAGTGATGCTGGACACCAGGGAGACACATACTGGTTTTTGTGACATCCTTGTTGCCAAGACACGTGGAGAATTTGAATCCATCTAAGATCTTAGCAGTGCTCATAGGCAGGCATGCATGTGACAAGATGCCAAGAGCACACAGATGACATGACAAGATCCCTAGATGCAGTGGCTTGGGGGGGTGGAGCCTGCCTGTAGATCCACTTCTCTACCTTTATAGTATTTGAGATACTTGCTTGTGATATGAAAAACTCAGGGAAGGAGTCATGGAGATTTCTGTAATGAGAGTGGGGGGTTTCAAACTACAAATCTTTCCAGGTGTAGCAGCACACACCTTGGAGTTCTAGAGACTCAGAAGACTGAAGGGTGAGGATCACTTGAGCTCAGGAGTTCTAGATCAGCCTAGGCAACAAAGTGAGATCCAGTATCAATCTCAAAAGAACAACAACAAAGCTAGGCATGATAGCACACACCTGTAATCCCAGAACTTGGAAGGATGAGACAGGAGAATTGCAGGTTCGAGGCCAGCCTCATGAGGATGATTCAAATTATTTTTAAAATGGAGGCCAGGCATGATGGCGCACACTTGTAATCCCAGTACTTGGGAGGCTGAGACCAGAGGATCCAGGTTCGCGGCCAGCCTCAGCTACTTAGTGAGGCCCTCCGCAACTTAGTAAGACCCTGTTTCAAAATAAAGAATAAAGGCCGGGCGTGGTGGCGCATGCTTGTAATCCCAGTACTTTGGGAGGCGGAGACCGGAGGATCCGGGTTCGTGGCCAGCCTCAGCTCTCGCTCTCTCTCTCCCTGTCTCTCTCTCTCTCTCTCTCTCTC